>CM076579.1:1571311517-1571442842 GCA_034641835.2 Pinus albicaulis | reverse complement strand
TTCGGCGTTCCCTTGCGCCCCCGGTGCAATTGCTAGTTTACCCATTTACTGTCTTTCAGATTTAATTTCTCTGCTTATTCGTCTTGGGTTTTGTAATAGAATGTTTTTCTTTTATTTTTACAGACCTCTCTTAGAATTATACTTTATGTGGAAGAAATTCATAAGAGGGTTTCTGGAATCGTCACTTACATTTTCTTGGATACTAGAGTGTTCGTCTACCGGATATTCTTGTGTGTTCATATATATTTACATCTTTTTACTGATAGTATAAACCCATATAAACTCTATATGGATTGTGGTTTTTATGTTTTTAACATCTTACTATAAACTCTTGGGTTTATCTATAAGTCTAGGGTTTATATATAAGTCTATTAGTGTTTTTATTTATGTATTTATTTTTATTTAACTTAGATTTCGAAAAGGACTTGCTTTGTCCATATGTTTCCTTAACAAGAGTCAAGCTTTGTGTTAGGGTTTTGTATATTCCATACACCCTAAGTGTATACTAACAAAGATCCTGGGATCTTTGTTTCTGAAACTCTGAGTTTGGGTTTGTCATATTTCAAAGAATTAGGTCTCTATATTGCATTTTGGGTTTAATATGAAACATTGCCAAAAGTGAAATTTTTTTGGCCAAAAGTTTTTACCATATTTACTTATTATATGTTTAAATACATTGAGGAACATTTTCCTCCTCTTTTCACTTTTTGTAAGTACATAAATGGTGTAGCTTTCACTTTTTTTCATTTTTATATACAACACTGCAGTTATTTAAATAAATTTATGTAAATATATATTGAACTTGTACAATTATTTAGAAAAATCTAAGGTAAACTTTGATATATATATATATATATATATATATATATATATATATATATATATATATATATATATATATATTCTTTTATTCCTAATTGGTTATTTATCTATTCTTTTTTCGTATAATTAGTTTCAACTTACTTAGAATTAAGGTAAACTTATATATATATATATATATATATATATATATATATATATATATATATATATATATATATAATTGGTTATTTATTCTCTTTTAGATAATTAGTCTCAACTTATCTGGGAATTGTATCTTATTTACATGTTAATTATACATACTTTTCACAATTGTGTTATATATATTTCATATTAAGTAGATTCATTATATGTATATTTCGTATTATGTAATTTATTTCACTATAACTACAATGTTTTTTTGTCTTGTAATTTCAACGGTTATAAATTCTTGAAATACATATGAACACTTGTGTATCCATGTTTACTATTTAAATTTTCTTTTATGATATTTTAGTTCTTAACAAATATTTTCCTTTGTGATATTCAATTGACTATTAGTTATAAAAATAAATGTACTTTTTATTTTCTCTATTTTCCATAACTTATTCTAAACACTTTTTTTGAATTGGATTTTAATATAATTTATATAACTTAGCGTATAAATAATTTTTTGTTTGAGCATTTTAATTTTTCACTAGGAATTTGATAATTCCTTATGGAAGCAATTTACATACCTTTACAATATACAATATGTGCATATTCTATTTATATATACATACTCATATGTTATTTAGATTTTTCCTATTACTCAAACAAAGTATACAATGTTAGTTTTATAATTTAAAATTATTTACTTTTATATGAATTGATATATGTATTTATATATGTACTATAGATACTTATAATAAAAGCATATAACAATACAAACTATTTTTATTTTTCCTATGTGTAAAATTTAACCACTTTTCTTACTATAAGATTAAGCAAGAACTCTAAAAAAATACTTTTCATATTCTCTTGCTTTATATATAACTACTTTTCATATTCTCTTACTCTATATATAACATGTCTAACGAGAGTTTATTGTTTGTCTTTACATTATAGTTCATTTATTTGTTCTAACAGATACACATTTCACTAGCTTTTAGAGTATATAATTCCACTTTGTAGTATATTTCTCAATCATATATTTTGTTTAGTCCTTATCATATACAGTATTCTCTGCAGGATTTTCCCACGATTTTCCTCTCTTACTTCTACAAGATTTACAACTGAAAAACATAAGCTTTCTTTATTTTCATTGTATAAAAAATTGTAAATACATGCATGGTACTTTTCTTTTCTTTTCACGGAATAGAATATTTAAAAATAAAACTTAGTTATTTCTTTTCTCCTCTTTTGCACAAAATTTTCTTTAAGGAAAACATAACTATATTCTTTTTCAATGAAATAACATAGTAGGTAAGAATATTGACTTGAAAAATAGTAGTCTTAAAATACTAAAGATTGAGTACTTAGCTCCTCCCAACCTTGATACTGCAACCAACCAGTATCCCTCGAGCATTACAGGCGTGAAAATTATTATTTTTATTGGTCTTCTTCACTTGTTATTCTCACAGTTTCTCTGCTAGATAACTTGAGCCTCTTTATCAAGAACACAAAAAGAAAGAAAATTTCCTTTTGTCTAGTACCCATCACCACTCATATTGGTTGTTGGTAACTACCCCCACCTCACCGACAGGTGGCAAGTAGTTACTAACTCATTAATGAGCTTTTGTTTCCCACTTCAAAAACAACACCCTGTCTTTTAGGAAACAATTAATTAGGCAATTCCATAATTTATCAATAAATCTAATCATCCAAATTATATGCCTAAGACTTATTGATGGATAATAAAAATTTAACAATAATTTTGCAGCCTCATCTTTTTCATCCATTTGTACTCAAAAACTAATTTTCCATATTTCTTTATTTGCAAAAATAAAAACATCTTAATTACATATTTATAATCGATCATTATGAGTAATGAAATATTGATAATGAAATTCTTCACATATTTTCAAACTTTAAACATTCAGAAAGGAAATAACATATACATAATTTATTACATAAAAGCCCAAAGTCAAGGGATATCACAAGTACTTCTCACATATATTGCAACCTTTAAGTGGGCACTGCCTCAAAGGATGTTTATTCCTGCACTGAGAGAAAAATATAACCAAAGCTTGTTTTAATTCAATTTGTTTTTGCTTCGCCTGCAACACATCAATTTGAAAGGATAAAGAGTTCATAATGTCATTTTTGAAATTCTCCTGTAGGTTCCCAATTTATGATTGTCTTTCCACACTATTGGTTGATTTTAATATCCTGGTAGAAGCATCATGTGTCATAGTCTTGTTTCTTGTTGATCCTCGAGAACTTGTTTTACAAAGTTGAACAATTTCATCATATGGTTCCTTGGATATGTCTCCTTTCCCAAAAATATTTAGCATGTCAAGGCAGTCATCTTGCATTCCTCTTATCATAATTATTTTAACTATTTCCTTGTCCATATTACTGTGTTAAGATCTCTCTAAATATTTTATTGAATCTGTTTAACGTACTCTTTCAATTTTCATTTTTTTTTGAGTTATCATAAATAGTTCTTCCCTTTGAACTTTGGAAATACAATAGTCCTGATAATTTTCTAAAAATGTCTTCTTCATCCCATCCCAGGAGGTAATGGATGCCCCACTGAGTCCCATAAGCCATATTAGTCTAGCTCACATTAGCATAGCTAGGAACAATTTTAATTTTTGGTCATTAATGGTGTAATCATAACTCCTAAAAAGGACATCAAATTCAAAGAGAAATGTATCTAGACCTTTAGTAAATATACCCTGAAAAGTAGGAAGTGCAGACAAAGGGATGTTTTCCATTGGGGCTTGTCCCTAGAGATTTCAAATGGGGGACTTAAAGGTGGTAACTAAGCTACCTGCCATTTGATTCTACCTAAACGCTTGATGGTTTTGTATAGTGATTACAGGTGGCCCTCCTAATTGAGGATATTTCTCTCTTTTTTATGGTGAGGGTTGCTCAAGTTGTTCAAACTGTTCAGGTTGTCCAGTTGATCTCAATGATTTCACAACACTCTGCGATAAAGTACTCAGTGGGTTGTTTCGCAACACTACCTAAATCTAGGATGTAATGATCAAGTGGTTGTTCTTCTGGACTTAATTCTAAATCATGCTCATATGTGTCCCCTTGTCCTTCTAACAAGCCTTGATATCCTTCCCCTACTGATATAGATGGATTAGAAACTCTTGGGCTTGTCTCTCGGATCGAGTGTTCATAAAATTTCACCTCCTTAATATTTGCACCCAACACAGATGAATCAGAAGATGTTGGCCTTTGTAGAACATTTTTACCTCTATTTTTATTCTTAGATCTTGCTTTCTAAGCAAATGGTTCTACTTTAGATTTTGAAATGATCTCCTATGTGTATGTTACTCTTCCCAAATCTAAATTGTTCTTCTTTCTCCCACATCCTCTTCTACCTACACAATTAGTTTCTTTGGATTAACCATATTTTTCTTATTCATTATTCATGCAATGAAATCCTATGTGCCCTAAATCTTTATGAGGCTAAGTCCACTTCAGTATGTCGAAGTAATGTGCAGGTTCTTACCTCTCGTCTTACAACCCGAAAACCTCAGAGTCAGGAACACATCTAACACACTTTCAATCAAGGCATGCAAAAAATGCTCGTCACACATATGTACCTAAAATATACTACCCGGAAATGATGCAAAAATGTTAGGTGGATTAATTTTCCTTTTGATTCAGAACATTCAATCCTACTCACACATAAATTGTCAACTCAAGTAGGCTCTTTGTTTCAAGGCTATTGTGCAAAATATATGCAGAATAAAATGGAAATTAGTGCTAATGAAATATCAAACCAGTCATTCTAAATATTACTCTCATCACTCCAGACACACTTGTTACGCTTCAAATATTTCTCACATTTCAGAAGGAAAAGACACATGTAGAACAAATCACACTTTTCCATTTGATCACTCTTATTCAAAAGAAACGGCACTCCTAGAAACCATTCAACACTTGAACAATAAAATAAAAATTGTTGTAACATCCATTCAAGCAATTAAACATACCAAATAACTGTAACAGTAATCAAACAACCGTCACACCTAATGAAGGGATCAGGCCAGGAACTATATTATTACACAATGATAGAGGCTACAATCCTGCAACTATTCAATACATGAACAAGATCTATAACAGTAATAGTAAATCACACAAAACTCGCAACTGAGAGAAAATAAATGTATTGATATGATACCTCTCTAACCAGTGATCCTTGCTAAGAAGGAGGGACCTTCCTACTTAGCAAGGGTTGGTGATTTATGTTGGGACTTAGAAATGTCGTATTTCCATCCACCTTTCCCTTCACTATTCCTTACATCTCATCATCCCATTAACCTTTCATTATATCATTTTCATAAATACATTTTGGTTTCACCTTATTTTCCACTTTATTCATTTTTGTATTATAAGTGAATTTATGATTAAATATTAGAAAATATACACATTTTTATATATATCTCAAGAATGTGTGAGCTTTGTAATGTGTAGGAGAAATGTGAAGGATTAATTCTAAGAGACTTCTGGAATATCTCCTCCACCATATTAAGGAGATAATTATTCAAGCCTATTCCTAAGGAGAAGATCATGGAGGATTTGGTTGGCATGTCTTATTCAAGATATGTGAGAGATGTGTGGAGGATTCAAAGGGATCATGTCTTGTAATAATGGGAAAGTAGTTGTGAGTGGTTGAATGAGATGGTTATATTCTTCATGTATATAAGAGAGTACTCTCTCTTCATTTTGATTAGCTCAAGAGTTCATAAGTTCATTAGTTTTGGAGTTTTAGGAGATAGTCTTGTAATTAGGAGAAGGGGATTCTTAACTGTGATTCATATTCTTTTATTGTATGCTTTCAGGGTTTTTCATTGGATTCTGGTAATGTAATTTGAGACAGCTTTATTGTTTTGAGCTCACATATGTTGTTTGTCATTCATCTCTTCGCATGTTGTATTGCTTTTCCCTTATGTAATTTCCTGCTTTCATAGTTGATGTTCAATGCCTTCCTAGATTAATTTGATTTCAGTAATTTAGATTAGATTAGTTCCACTTCGGTCCTACATATATAGTGCATGTGCTTCGTAAGCTTATGAACCTCAGATTGACAAATTAAATGGTTGGGAAAGTACTACAACGGAATTAAACGACAATAGTTTCACCCAACATTTTGGCGCCGTTGCCGGGGAAGCACGATGGATTGAAGTTCAGTTTGATTTTTCATGCAAGTGTGTTTAGACATGTTCCTAACTCCAAGGTGGCAGGGTTGTAAGACGTGGGGAACAGCCTACGCATCGTTCTATATACTGTAACGGGCTCGGCCTCATATGGGTTAGGACATGTAGGTGTGACGGATATCAGGAAACAGGTGCTGAAGATTCCTGTTTTGAGGAATAGGGTCCTGTTCTCCGTTGATTAATCTTCTTTTTCTGCAGTGTGACTGATATTAGGAAACAGGTGTTGAAGATTCTTGCTTGGAGGAATAGGGTCCTGTTCTCTGTTATGGTTGATTGATCTTCTTTTCTGCAAGTGTGTTTGATTTCTGCAACTATGAAGAGTGTTTTTTTATCTGTTTCAACATGAGTGCTTTTATTTATGCAAGTAGTTTACTTTCATTTAAGATTTTTAGATTTAAGTTTTGAGTGCAGTAAGAATCCCTTTTTCAACATGGTTTAACAATGAGTGTCAGCTTGGAACTACTCACTCAGATCCTAGCAGAAGTCGGGATCTCCTCTTCCTTGGAAGAAGAGATCTTGACAAGAATTAAATGTTCAACTACTCCCCAAGAAACAAACGAAGATTCAACATCTGAAGAATCCTGCACATCTGATGGCGAACAATCATTCGAACAGGAAATCGAGGAAGAAGAAGAGGAGTTACAACATGATCTAAGTAAGAGAAATTGTGCCTATCAAAGCTTTATCGAACAATGGTTCCAGGTAAGTACTCGATTAGATTCGTTTTTTTTATTTTTATTTAGCTGATTTGCAGTTTCAGCAATTAGACTCATTCACTCTGGAATATTTTTCATTTGAACAATTGCTATTGAATATATTGCTGTTACTGCTACGTGAATGGCTTCATTGGAAATTTAATTACACGTAACTTTTAAAATTCTAATTAGTACAGAGTAGGCAGGCTTTCATTTTCAGTTTTTGCTTTCATTCTTAATTTTTCTTTTGCCTGGAATAAGTATGCTCTCCTCCGCGCTTAGTGCGATCGCGAGGGTCAGAAAATAAGGATGATTTAGATTAATTTCAAGAATTAAAAATAAAAATAAAAAATAAAATAAAATATAAAAATATAAAAAATTAAAATAAAATAAAATTAATTCATGTTTTGCAATATGCCTAATTGATTTTATCATTAATTTGCAAATCATTTTTTTCTTTCCTCCATTTGCTAAAAAAAAATTTAATAAATCGTGAATTGAGGCTGAATAAAAACAAACAGAGTTTTTATCTGAACAGTCGCTGAAACTGTGTATAGCTTGCAATTGATTACGTTTTCTGCGCATACTAAAACCTGCAGCAAACAATTAGATGATAAGACCCGCAAAAACAATTGAATCAAAAATTTCCCAGGTTCATCGTTTCACTAAAATAACTGTGAGTTTCATTGGATTTGCAAGCCATAGCAATGTCAAACCTCCCCCACTATTCATAAACCTGCAACCAGCAACAACAAACCAAATCGATAAGTAGCAAACAAATGAAACTGAAATAAAGTAAAAGACAACTCTTATTTCTTTGTTTGCATATTTTGAACGCTGGAATTTTCTCCTATGATTAATTATCACACCTAATTTGGGATACTATGCGGATGTTGATTGAAAAATATCGGCCAAAATCCACGGGTTGTTACACTATCTTTGGCATCTCAAGTTAATAGGAACGAAATCCCATCATTATCATTATCAGGTAACTATTTTTATGGATTGGCTTTCCTAAATCTTCTATCCGTCGGCGTACTTTATTGAGATTAAACGGTTATGTTGTTGCTTATTTGACGGATCCCTTATTTACTGGCTGCGAATTTTTCTCCATCTTTTATCTTGAGGAAGCATTTTTATCATGAGAATAAATAAATCTAGTTGAAAGAGGTATGAAGGTCTAATTCTCCTCGCTGATGAGGTTTTTCAAGAAAACAGTTACGACTTTGTTCTTGAACCTGCTAGCAGGCAAGAATCGCGCAGTTTTGAACCTGATAACATGCCCAAACCAGGCAATTTGTTGGCCCCAATAAGAAACAATGAAGATCTTAATCCAGATTCTAGCAAACATGCATCTCTCACTGTCCCCGAATCTGATAGCTCGTCCATATTTAGAAATGGAGAAGGTGTCATGGCAGAATCTGCAGAATATTTTTTTTTTTTTTTTCTGCCATTCCATCTATCCCGCGCATCTCTCTCCTCTGGAGGTCGCACCTCTGCTACCTTTTTGATAGGCGCTTCAACACACTGATAGTAATGATAAATTTGTTTCAAGCGATGCATTTGAATGAAGTAATTCTGGCTCCAAATAAATTCAGGTCAATCCAAGGCTTGACGTAGAAGAGACTGAAATCACAAATAAACTACGCCAATAAATAAATAAGGGAAGGAGTTTTAGAACTTGTTCCAGGTGTGTTTTTTTTATTGATGAGGTGCACATGCTTGATATGGAATGCTTTTCTTATCTTAATCGCGCTTTGGAGAGCTCATTATCTCCAATAGTGATTTTTGCAACAAATAGAGGCATATGCAACATTCGAGGGACGGATATTAGTAGTCCACATGTCTCATTTGTTGCCTCATTAAATCACATGGATATTGTTCCTGTGGTCTCCTCATGCATTACATGCACAGGCACTGAAGCATGTGCAGAATGTTCTAATGCTACCAATTTTGCAGGCAACTTGTCAGTGCAGAATGTTGCATTTCTACGTTTGAAGGAAGAGTTGAGAGGGACAGTGGATGAAAATGAAGCTTCCCATGAATGTATAATTCCCGCTGGCACAAATGGCACAAAATATATTAATCTACCAGATCTGTGTGCATATGTTGATGGAGAGAAAGCAAAGATACTTGTGAATACAAAATCTAATAATGATCACCTTCTGCAAAGACCCATGCAGGTTAACAAGAAAGACGATTTACATGCAAAAACTAATAAAGATTCCTTTGAGGACAAATGCTTCGAGGTTCAAAAACACAGAGTTGAACATGGGAAAAATGGCAATACAGAACGCCTTCAGGAAACTGTGTTGCAGTCCTACAAGCAGCATATAGATGAGCTATCTAAGTTAAAAGACTGTCTGCATAAAAACAATGATAAGAGACTGGAAGACTCTGGGGGTGTGTTACAGAACAGATCAATACTCGAGCTTTCATTGGCAATGGATGGTCTGGAAATTCCATGGGAGGATCTTATTTTGAAGGAACGGATTGGTGTTGGCTCTTTCGGAACAGTGCATCGTGCTACCTGGAATGGATCGGATATTGCAGTGAAGACCATCATTGTATACACATAGAAAAACATATTTAATACAAAACCTTATGACCAGTCGCTGGATAGCGTCACAGAAACAGTTGACTCAGCCAGAAGTTAGTGATTTTGGGAAGAGTGGAGATGTTCCTGGAAAATGTCCATCATACAGAGATGCAGGTAAAAAAACTTTTGGTTGTGAGCATTATAAGAGGAACTGTAAACTCCTTGCAGCTTGTTGTGGAAAGCTATTCACCTGCATATTCTGTCATGACAAAGTCAGCAACCATATAATGGACAAGAGGGAAACAAAAGAGATGATGTGCATGAAGTGTTGTTGCATCCAACCTGTTGCGTCAAGCTGTACTTCTTCCTCTTGCAAAGAGTTGTCAATGGCAAGATATTTCTATGGTATATGCAAATTCTTTGATGATGAAAGGAAAGTATACCACTGTCCTTTTTGTAACTTATGTCGTGTTGGGCAGGGGCTTGGTATTGATTACTTCCATTGCATGAATTGTAATGCGTGCATGTCAAAGACTCTCTCACTACACAAAGGTCATGATAAGGTTTTTGAAGCAAACTGCCCTGTTTGTCATGAGTTTATTTTTACATCTACTGACCCAGTCAAAGCCCTTCGTTGTGGACATGTAATGCATTCAGCGTGTTTCGAGGCATATACTTGCAGTCATTATACATGCCCGATCTGTAGCAAGTAATTGGGAGACATGACTGTGTATTTTGGAATTCTTGATGCTTTACTGGCTGTTGAGACACTTCCAGAGGAATACCAAGGACGCACAAAGGATATTCTCTGTAATGATTGTGAAAAGAAGGGAAAGGCACCTTTCCATTGGTTATATCATAAGTGCAGTGTGTGTGGTTCATATAACACAAGGGTTTTATAGTGATATAGAAGGGAAAATTTTGATGAAGGTTTCTTGAAATATTCTCGATGGGAAGAAATATTTTAGCTTATTAAGGACATGGAAGCAAATTCATGACAATCGCTTGTGCAGCAAGTTTGCTGGAAGATTGGCATGATTATATCAACATCTCAATGGAGATGATTTTGACATATAGTAGCTTGGGGTTTATAAGTTATATATTGGTTAAGAGCCATTTTTGGTGCCATTTTCTCTGCTGTTTTGATGGCATGGTATATCCTACAACCTTAACTGTAAATATGTAATGTAACTGATATTAAATATCAGAATGTGGCATTCAGTTTTAATATGGCCTTACAGTATAGTTTCTTGATTTATTGGGTTCGATTCATATAAGTCGATACGAATTCTGGCAAATGACACCGATATCAGCGTTATTATCTTCTTCTGGATGGAATGGGAATTATGTTGATTCTTCTTTGCCATCAAACTTCCAATATAACAATGTTTCTACAGGCACAGATCATTTGAAAGGGGTTCTTGTGGGTAAGGTTCCAGTGGGAATTTCAGCTAAAAATATTGCAGATATTCAGGGCCATTTTCAGCCATACCTATCTAGTCATGTGGATTTTGTTACTGCCGGATTGGAGTTCAGGACAAATGGGATTTGGCTCCTCAGATACTGCAATGCCATCACTTCCAATTGCTTGAATGAATTTAACGGTGCATCTAAGAAACTGATTTAACTTTCAAAGCTTTAGTAACATGAATTAGCAAGAAATTGAAGATTTGCTAGCGCCGAGACAGTATTGCTACACTTTGCAAAGCATGCCAAGAAATGGAGATCTGACTTTAATTTTGCTTGTTTTGTTTTTCTTTTTGCCTTTAATTTCATGAAAATTGCAAATGGACCTTTTAATAAATTCCTGAAAATAATACGAATGCATGTATTTACGCTTAACACTAATTTGTTTTCTTGAAGTCACTTTGACAGCGATTGATGATGAAATCAGCGCAGGCGACAGGTTAACACACAGTTTCTTTCTTTTGCTCGCATTTGTGCTTATTCTCGCATCTTACATTTTACAATGCTCTCACGAAGTTTTTATACAGGATTTGTACTAAGTTTTTTTCAGGTTTCGGAAATGATCGCATTTTGCTGCTGAAGTGATTTTCAAATATCACAGAACTTTTGAGAAACATGCTTTCATAAACAGCTTGAAGGAGCTGTAACTCATCATAAACATCATGATGTTTGCGCCTCTTGATGTTTTTACACAGTGACCATGCTGATACACCAACATTTCCACTTTTTCCATTATCCATGTTGTAACACTGTAACACTTCTCCTTCAAAGCCGATTGACCATCCTTGTGTTGAAGCCCATTTTCCATTACCTTATCTTTCACGACTTCATGCACAGTTATTTTTCTGAATCGCATACATTCCTTTATCCTTTTCAGTTTATTTTCCTTCTAGTTTGCCTTTTGAATAAAACGTATCCCCTTTCCATAATTACATTGCCTTGCTTTCCTCGCCATGTTGATCCACACTGCTTGTTCGTGAGTTCTTTCCATTTATAGTCCTACCAAATCTCTTTGTACAAACTCGCGTTGACTTATGTGGGATTCCTTAAGGCCCACCTTTCAACAAGTCTTGCCCCATCGACCTCAGCACCTTATCTGGGAAATAGACTAGAGTTCCTTATGGGTACCTTGAGACTTGCATGCCTTAATGGAAAGTTCTCTCGCTGAAAATCATGGGAATACATCAATGTCCCTTGATCATCAGATCTTGCAAATGGCTCGATGTCAACCCCTCTATTCGCATTTCGCAAGATGTACTCGGGTACCTTGGCACTCATTGACATCAATGGTGAGTTTGCCTCGCATTGGTTAACGGCATTCATCAATGGCTGGTAATCCAATGATTTCTCTTCATGCTCGACATCAACACATTCTTTCGCATGATTAGACTTGTACCATCAGTTTTGTAGCAGACGAAGACTATACACTTTTTCACGACTTCCTCAGCAGTTACCGCAGCATGAATTCTGATCGATGAGAGTACCACAGTTCCATTTTCAGCCTTTATCTTTTCCATGATTCAGCATCAGCAGTTCAGATTCCTTCATTTCCCAGGATCCATTTACAGCAACATCAGCATTCACAGTTACATTTGCATGATCCTGCTGCAGTAAAACCTTCCATGTTCTAGCAGTTACAGCAGTTGCAGTTACAACAGTTGCAGCCACAGTCACATATTCTCTAATCTAGCAGTTACAGCAGTTGCAGCTACGACACCAGTCACGTTTTCATGATTCAGCAGTAGCAGCAGCTACATTCCTGTTGCATAGTTCATCATTCTTGGGTAAGTGGAAGTATGTTGTTTTCTAATCTTTAATCATGAAATTCCTTATATGCTGACTTGAATATTTTGGAAAATTCCCTCATCATGCTCCATTTCCTTTCATGACCCACGCCAAGTTGCATGAGGACATGCAACCAATTCAGTTGGGGGGGGGGGACTATATTCACTACATATTCACTCCCATGATTCCATTTCTCCACCACTATCACTCCATTTTTTTTCTCATTCACCATTCACCAACATTTCTTTTCCAACGATACTTTGTTGCACTTTGCTTCATACTCATTAATATACACATTGGCATGCTTCATAAATATTACAAAAAGGGCTTTCTTATGCACACTGATAGCTTACGATTTCCAGTGAGAGTTTACATTATTATTGCAGCAAGAGAACAATAAGCGAAATGAATATTGTTAACACAAGAACCAACATTCTTTGTATTCATGGTTGTCACACAAGAACCAACCATAAGAAAAGAGAACAGAAAATGAAATGAATGTTGTTAACACAAGAACCAGCATTCTTTGTATTCATGGTTGTCACACAAGAACCAACCATAAGAAAATGTAAGTTGCTACTCATATCCTTCACATATCCTAGAAACATTCATTATTAAAAAGACATCATCATGTAAAGCCAAAGTTCAGATGCCAAAGAGATCCATGCATGGTTGCATGAGGACATGCAACAAGTTCAGTTGGGGGGGATGTTGGGACTTAGAAATGTCGTATTTCCATCCACCTTTCCCTTCATTATTCCTTACATCTCATCATCCCATTAACCTTTTATTATATCATTTTCATAAATACATTTGGGTTTCACCTTCTTATTTTCCACTTTATTCATTTTTGTATTATAAGTGAATTTATGATTAAATATTAGAAAATATACATGTTTTTATATATATCTCAAGAATGTGTGAGCTTTGTAATGTGTAGGAGAAATGTGAAGGATTAATTCTAAACTTTTGGAATATCTCCTCCACCATATTAAGGAGATAATTATTCAAGCCTATTCCTAAGGAGAAGATCATGGAGGATTTGGTTGGCATGTATTATTCAAGATATGTGAGAGATGTGTGGAGGATTCAAAGGGATCATGTCTTGTAATAATGGGAAAGTAGTTGAGAGTGGTTGAATGAAATGGTTAGCTTCTTCATGTATATAAGAGAGTGCTCTCTCTTCATTTTGGGAGAGCTCAGGAGTTCATAAGTTCAGAAGTTCATTAGATTAGCTTTAAGAGATATTTTTGTAATTAGGAGAGGGGGATTCTTAACTGTGATTCATATTCTTTTATTGTATGATTTCATGGTTTGTCATTTGATTCTGACAATGTAATTTGAAATGGCGTCATTGTTGTGAGCTCACATATGTTGTTTGTCATTCAGCTCTTCACATGTTGTATTGATTTTCCCTTATGTGATTTCTTGCTTTCATAGTTGATGTTCAATGCCTTCCTATATTAATTTGATTTCAGTAATTTAGATTAGATTAGTTCCACTTCGGTCCTGCATATATAGTGCATGTGCTTCGTAAGCTTACGAACCTCGGATTGACAAATTAAATGGTTGGGCAAGTACTACAACGGAATTAAACGACAATAGTTTCACTCAACAATTTACACAACATTAAGTTAATCAAGAAAGAGATATGGAGCCACAAACATTAAAGAGTTTCATTGATAAAATTTGTAATAGCAGATTAAATGACAGTGTTCCCCCTCCCTGATCTCTATCTATGCATGCCCTATGGGGAAGGATTACATTCTTTTATAGTTTCATATTACACTCCTATTTTTTAAAAGAAGGATCATCATGAGAATCTCTCGATTCTCATGTGATCCAAATCGAGATTATATAAAATTGTCTTGTAACAAGTTTTCTTAATTGAAATAGGTTATAAGAACTTTCTAAATTATAATGCCTTATCATTTGGAAATCTCAACTATTCCAAATAATTTGTCAATGTTGTCCATGAGTGACTTGCTTCAATGGTCAAAATGACTCTGATCATGTGTCTAACCATGTCGGTGTTTGTTTCTAATCGTGATAGAACAAAGTATCCAAAATAGGCTTAGTGTTCTAAAAACAGTGTCATTGGAGTCTTCATTCCATCACTAGCGAGGAAGAACTGGGGAGATATAATCTTGTAAAAAGATATCAACAATACATACCACCTAAAGCATCCCTTCATCAATTCATTAATAAAATATCCTAAAACAGTTAGCTTTTGTATCAAATTACAAGCAAAACTGGGTAATAAAGGTGACATGCAAAAGGGAACATACTTTAAATGTGTTTACTAGTTTTATTATCGCATGTATAGATTAGAACTAGATGATGACTATATATATATATATAGCTCGTATGAATAAATGAAGAGGCATTAACTTAATTTTTTGAAGGTGTGTAGACGGTATGATGTGGTTGCAAGCATGTGGTATATATATATATATATAACTCGTATGAATAAATGAAGAGGCGCTAACTTAATTTTGTGAAGGTGTGTAGTCGATATGATGTGGTTACAAGCATGTGGCAATCATAGGATGAAACAGATTGCACTTATGGATTTAACTACATGATATAAAGGAGAAACAATTTTGGTTCACGCGTCTACAAATATTTCAAACACACAATCATTTACTTGCATATTATTCCATGAGTGTTGCATATGGGACCAATCATGAGTCGATTCATTCCATGAATTTCATCCAAGTCCAAGAAGAGTGTTTTGTGTTTCACAATTTGTCTTACTAATGACTGAAGATATGGTTGAGATACCTCGGCGTGTAATAGTCATTACAACACCGAGGGCAAGTAAATTATGGCTTGCAGGATTTTCTTATGTCTGCTCTTTATTTAGAAGTTTGATATATCATGTGGTAAACCATTAGGCTAAGTGCGACCTCTAATTTCAAATAGTGTATTGGGACTTAGATTCCCCTCTGACCTATAAATATATGTATTCTTAAGCATAGCAACAGTACGTGAAGTATATCATAATTTTTCTCATTTTAATATAAAACATGCCCATGGATGTGTTGGCATGCCTATTGAAGTTGTATCAGTTAATATGTGAGTTCAAGGGCGCAGGAAAGACCCCAAGTTGGGCTCTTTCAAGGTAAGGTCATGCGTTGTGTTCATTTCTTTCCAAGTAGTGTGCTTATTTTCTACAAATTATGTGTTTTGGTTTGCTTGTAGAGTAAGTAGAATTAGCATAGTTAATTCATGACAAGTGTGTGTATTTCATTTACTACATTTTGTTAAATTTTATTACATTTCATTTCTTGTATTTCTTGGTCCATGTTTTGATTTTAAGAGTGCGAAGGGCGATGATTAAAATATTTTGAAACAGACAATAGTCATTGTGAAATTGGAAATTGTGTTGTGAAAACAGTAGTAGTTGCTACAAAACCATATCCCTACAGATTTTCCTACCTTTAATAGGTACATTGACTTGGAGTCGAGTGTTGGAATTAGAGGAAATTTCATCCTAAAAGCAGCCTCCTAAGAAAAAATAATAAAATAATAGTTAAAATAATAAAACAAGAGTTATGAATTTTGGAGGGAAAATATCAAAACAACTTTTTTTACTTGTATTTTTTTCTTATCTCAATATCTATTTATCCAAATTTCAAGTGTAGACACTCATTGGGTTCAGAATTAAATTCAACATCCAATGAGTACCCATTATGCATACTTTCGAGAAGACCCACATTGACAAAAATCAAAGATACATTAAAAAAATGTGTTGAACATGCTTTTTTAATGTATCTTAATTTTTTTTCAATGTGGGTCTTCTCATAAGTATGCATAATGGGTACATGTTGGATGTGGAATTTAATTCTGCATCCAACAAGTGTCAACACTTGAAATTTGAGTAAACCTATAAGGAGATAAGCTAAAAATACAAGGAAAAAAAATAGTTTTTCTTCTTTTCCCTCCAAATATTTACATGTACCTTTTTTTAAATTTAAAGGATTTAGGTTGGTTTACATATTATGACATGAAAATTACGTGAAAATTTCATGGGCACTTTTATGCTGAAATTTCCTCTAATGACTGAGATTTCAATACATAAAGTACCATGTGACTAATCCAAGATAAAGAAGGTAAGGCTGTGATTGGACTTGGGTTCTGCATCGTCTATAGGTTTCATTTCTTTGCATATAAGATTGGACATATGAACTCTTATGCTTTTGTATACAGCACAGAGAGCCTCGTAAGTAAAGTATACTGTGGGCTAATAAATTGAATGATCAAGTGAATGCTTAAAATTACTTAAATTAGAAAACATATATTCACGCCATCAAAATGGCATATCTACCTTTGAGATATATCACCTAAAGGAAATTGTATCGCATGGCAGAAAGCAAGCAGTTTTTCACCAATGGGAAAAATTCAATTCCCATAAGGGCTTCCCTGGAGCCATGGGAGCACCTTTAGGTAGTGGTCAAACGTGTGGTTAAGCCTAGAAAGACCATATTAAATGGTTTTGTGATCTGTGCACACATAAGTGGATAAAATACCACCCTCATGTCCTCCATTTTAAGAAGAGACAAAGGATCTTAGCATGAGTGGTTTGGTGAACAATTTTTTTCCTTAGTTTTATGGGTTCAACTCTTTGATGACATGTTGAAACCAGTTTGTTTGTGGCAGTTATGAAATAGTTGTACATATTGTAATAGTGCCAGTCAATATTTTGAAGTTATTGATTCTCCATAAATTCTCATTTTTGTTAAAAAAATAAAAAATAACTGCTTTTGAGATAAATCCCAACCCTCTTTTTTTTTTAAGCATGAGAAACTCAAGAGTACTTCCCACATTTCGTGGATGGTAAATTGGGTAAATTTTTGGCCTTGATGATGGGGCCTCACCCCAAGGGAATCGAAGAGAGTTGAACCCGTGATTGACAACAACTAGCAACAATATCAAAGAAGTTCATGTTTGGCTCTAGACCACTTGAGCTAACCCTTGGGTCTAAATCCCAACCATATATCCCTACTACTAAAAATATTTTGTGGATATCACATAGAAGTTAAATCCCTACCATCCATCTATTAATTAATATTTCGGAAGACCCATCTCAAAATAAACAAATTTTGGAAGCTCTATCTCAAAAGAGACATGTTTATGGGCCTAATGAATCCTACCTATTTTGATACAAATGTTGCTTAAATTATTTTTGAGCAATCACTCATATTAAACATATTTTATTTCCCCGGATGCGGGTGGTTCAAAGGCTAGTTAATGGGATGGGACGGAGGGGCGGCAAGCCATGCCGACACCTGCCCATTTGGTATGCGGAGTTAAATGGACAGCTGCGCCACAGCATGTCTCATTTACACTCTCCTCCTTCCAACGCTATAGGCTCTGCAATCAACAGCAATCGCGCGCCTTCAAACATGTTGAACCCTGCCTCCGCATGCTTAGGCGAGATTTTCACTCTGGTAGCAGTTAAGAAGACGGATTTGTTTGGTTTGGGAAGGACGGACGTGGCGCATGTTAAAACCTGTCTCATGGCAGATGGATTCCATCAGCAACAGGTTAAAAATCGCCCGGTCTTGGCTTTCCCACATAATCGTTTTGGCGTCGTTGGATGTTGTTTGCACAGTCGGGAGAGAGTCTATCTGTGTCTGTTGCGTTCTATGCAGAGGAAGGTTTATCCTCCTGGGCATCTTCAGCTGTTGCCGCGACCTCGTTCGAGTTTGGGCCACATTGGGCTGGCTTGCACTTTCGTTAAAGTTTTTTGGACCCCGCTCCATCACACTATGCCGAGGCTTCGACACCGTATGAGGAGTAGGAGGGGCAGCTCTCGGAGCCATCCCTCTCGTTTTCCTTCCAGTCCTTCCCCGGACACCTCCTCCTTCGATGATGGCTCCAGCCACTACCCCAGAACTCGAAGCGGTCGGGGGCGCTCTCAGGATTTCCGCTTGTACTAGGGCCCCCATTCGCGTCGCTCTCCTGCTGCCTCTGCCAATACAACTGGCACTGCTCGGTTCACCTTCCACAGCACCCTCAATCGCCCGAGGATAATTTCCATTCTCTCGGTGGTTTTTCTGGAAGACAGTTTGCCTGAGGATTCCAGTGTGCAGCAGGTCGTTCCTATGGAGAATGTTGCTCCCGACACCCAGTTCTCGCAATTCAATCTGGGCAGTGGCAGCACCCCGATGCAGCCTCCGTCTCGCCCTGTTGATTTTGTTCCTGATGAAGACATGCTCTCTGCTGAACCTGGTCCCCCGGCTTCTCAGGCAGAACTTGCTCCTGAAATGCACGCCACCGGCTGGTGCAGGATCGTGGAGGAGACTACGGAAGACTAATGGGTTCGTTGCTTGGTCTTTTTCTATGTTTGTGTCACCCAACTTCTTGGGTTTTTTCTGTTCTGGTAGCTATGAAACTTTCTAGTCCCTTTTGTCTTTTCTGGGTCAAAGCATCTTTTGGAGAAATCTTACTCTGCACCCCTGCGTGGGTTTCGACAGTCCACTTCTCTGTTTTTTCTTGAATTTTATGCCTTCAAGGCAGTATTCATTGACTTCGGTCTCGATGTAACATTATCAGCTTGTTAATAGATCAGTATTACTTAGAAAAAAAAAATATTAAACATATGTATTTACATGAATGTAAAAAATGTCCAAAGTTTCTTTATTCCTAATTGAACTTGAAACTTTAATTATATAAGTTCATTTTTTTTAGGATTTGATTTTGAAACTTCAACTATATAAATTTATATAAATTTTTAGCAAACTTTAAATCAATTTTAAATTTGGTGAATACTAATAAAAGATCTTGTTCAGATGAATACTAATAAAAGATCTGGTTTACTTGTGAATGTGATAAAAGTAATAATAATCCATTCTAGAAGTGAAATTTTCCTTTATGCATTACATATATGTGATAAATCTAGCG
Source organism: Pinus albicaulis (assembly GCA_034641835.2). Classification (NCBI taxonomy): domain Eukaryota; kingdom Viridiplantae; phylum Streptophyta; class Pinopsida; order Pinales; family Pinaceae; genus Pinus; species Pinus albicaulis. Next base: position 1,571,423,268 of record CM076579.1, on the reverse strand, counting down.
AAAGTTTAAAGAAAATTCTCTTACGATTGATGTAGTAACTTACAAATTTTCATGGTGAACTCGTTGATTACTAGCAAGTGTGAAATTCATTGAATTTAAAAGGTAAAAGTATCAACTTTCACCTATGATAGATAATGTTATCGGTGATCTACAAGTTGGATAAAGTTTTCAAAAGATGAAAGTATTAAATTCCACCAACAAGTTGAATAAAGTTTTCAAAAGGTGAAATCAAATTTCACCAACCATGGATAATGTGTTGGATAAAGATTTTAAAAGGTGAAAGTATTGGTTGGATAAAGTTTTCAAAAGGTGAAATTATTAAATTTCACCATCAAGTTGAATAAAGTTTTCAAAGGTGAAATCGTCAAATTTCCCCAACCATAGATAGTTGAATAAAGTTTTCAAAAGGTGAAATCGTCAAATTTCCCCAACCATAGACAATGTGTTGGATAAAGATTTCAAAAAGTGAAAGTATTGGTGATCAACGGGATGGATAAAGCTCAAAAAAAGTGGGATTTAGATAATTTAGATAAAGTTTCTGAAATCCAAACATTAAATCTTGTAAATGCTAACAATAATTTGGACAAAGTTTATAAAGTTAAATCTTAAATTTCTCCATGGGTGATGAGTCCAATGAGAAAAGCTTGAAGTTTGATTTTAATGATGCACTTTCAAATATAGCATGTAGGTTTCATTCTCACGTGAATCTTATTTATAAATGGGATTTAAATATTATAATTGTGAAATACAAATATTTACATGGAATTAATGGTTTAAAGTTTATTTTAAATTTCATTTTAGAGTTTATTATAAATATTTCTCATGTAAATACACAAAGTAAATTAATTGGGCCATGTGGAAGGCCAAGTGGCCTTGGGGGCTATCATGGCCATGCCCCATGATGACACATGGACCTCGGATGCCATGGCATCTACCACATGGTAGTTGCTAAGTGGTGTTGACAAGGCACCCAGGGTGGAGATACTCAAATGACTATATTTCAATGATCTAGAATCATATTTTAATGAATTTAACATCGCTATAAAGTTTTTTATTAGTAGCGGGTGATGGTGATTTCAGAAAAGAGGTTTAAGTTTAATAAGAAAAATGAAAATTTAATACCTACCCTCAAGAAGGTACACAATGGGTTGGGTATGAACTACATACATTATGTGTCTTACTCGATGCCTTTCCTAATTAGGGTCCATATTCAACATCGATACATTTATATTGGATGTGCCCTACTAGATAAATATATGTAGCATAATGGATAGCTTGATGGTTGAGTAGTGGGGATGGGGGGAGATATTATGCACAATATATTGCTTTGAACTTTAGGTAGGATTTCAAGTCAATCTCATAGAATCCCTACGTTTGTTGTGTACCTTAATTCTTCTACTAAATCAAGTGCTCTAATCAATACAAGCAAATTTATATTGACTACTATAAGCAAAATGTTTTACTATATTAGTGATCTAAACAACAAGAAAATTACATAAATTTTACCAATAAAATGCCCCTATCAAATCATATGTTATAATCAACAATAAAAAAATTACAATAAATACCATCACAACAAGAAATCACATACCTATTTTTAGCCTTAATATCATCAAAAGCCATCAAAAATGAAAATATTCATACCTTTGAGCACACCCTTTAACATATTATTTATATACTAGAATAATCATAATGCAATATTTTGCATCCCTAGATTAGGTGACAAACACAAGACAACCTCTCCCATGTCGTTGAAAGAGTCCATGATAAACAACACCTCTTAATCCCCTCAATGTGGGGTGAATGGTACTACATAGGTATAAAAGGGTTTATGGTTGGAATAGGAATTCTAGATGGTAGTGATGTGAATGATGAAGGTGAAGAAATTGATGGGCTCACAATCATGGAACAAATTGGCAACAGAGATTTTATATCCCATGTTGGTGATAAACAAGCAAACCAATTAGCAATAAATATTACCCTAACCTACTCTAGAATACAAGAGTTTGGGTTTGATTGATGCAACAAGAGGAAAATTTGGCATCCCCAGGTTGTTAAACTTTTTTCCTGTTTTTATGGTATAGGTTGCATTTTGGTTTCATGTTCTTTGTGCTCAAACCATCACCATGCTATCAAAAGTGTAGTCTCCATTGGAATTTTGAAACCCTTGTCACTATTTATTTATCACTTGAATTATTCTATGGGAGATGTTCCACAGTTACATCTTTGTTTTAAGTGGCATTGCATTGATTTATGGTCTTACTCTATTTTCAATGTTGACACATATTGGTCTTATTCGTAGGAGGAGGAACCCCTACAAAGGTACACCCATGGCTCCTAAACCCTCCCCTCCCCCAAAAACTCCCTACCACTTAACTAGAGCTTCGTTGAATGCTATAAGGGATACCTCGGCCTTCCAACTTCATTTATGAGGATACTAAAATGGAGATCTGAGGAAATGGAGAAGAAATTTGAATGGAAAAGACAATATCTCCCTGAGTAATTTAAGGTAGAATCCAAAAATTGGACTCATGATTCTAGTTATTCTGACACCAAAGTCACTAAAATTTCTAAACTTGTAATATTGGGCAACCAACAAAATAACATATAAAAACAAGCTACATGTCATCGATAAAAAATTTAGCACTTTGTCAAAAAAATCCTTAACAATGAAATTTCAATAAAGACACATATAGACTTTCTTAACTCTCCCATAAAGAACACCAATTTATCCCAAGCATATGGTGCTTATCCCTGTGAGCATAACCTAGTGGATGAAGAATCAATAACATGTAATTACAAAAGACCATGTTTCCTAAAGCAAGAGGGTGAACTTTGTACGTAATCTTTCTTATTATACATGTTGCACGCATGGTATTACGCATTCAATTTTGTCTTTGATTGTGTATTACTTTGTTTTTGACCAAAAATTTATGTCATTTATCCATAGTTTATCATTGAGAATTCAATCTTTGTTATTTTTTATTACTATTTAAATTTATTTATTTGTAAGGTGAGTGGTTGAGGTCTTATTATGGGTGTTATTTCCTATTAATTACTAATTTATTTATTTTTTTGTTTTTTTTTTTATTTAAAATTTTTATTTTGATTTTTTAATTGACTTTTTTCTATTATTTCCATTTTCATGAATTATAATTTTTGCTTCATATTTTCAATAATTTATATAAAAATAAATAAATAAATAAATCTCCAATATTTTTTATCTAATTTTTTAGTTTTATTACTTTTAATTTGATTTATATTTTTTTGTCTTTTTCTACGGCTTTTTTTTCTCTATTTCAATTCCATTAATCATAGTTTTTTTTCTTGTTAATTTTAAATTTGACTTTATTTTTTTCCATTTACATCTCTATAATTTTATTTCCTTGGAAGCAACAACTATACAATAAAACACATCTCATTCTTCATTCTACTCAAATCTTAAAGACCTCTTGTCAAATATCATAGATTTAGAAAATGACAACTTGTGAAGTTAAAGTTAATTTTTATTTTTATTTAGAACTAAATATTTAATATATGCATATTTTTATTTATGTCTCTATGTTGTATGTTTTAAAAAAATATTTAACATATTCATATTTTCATCTTTATTGATGAGTATTTAGTTGTGTTTTGGTGTGGTTATTTATATTTCAACTGAAATCTATTAATGAAGATTTAGTTATGTCATAGTGAGTTTATGTATATTGCAGTTGAAATGTCTCCTCATGGACCGTTGCAAAATTGTATAGTAGATTCCTACAAAAGTTGTACTATAGGCATGTTGTGTCACAAATCAGTGCGATATCATTTTGTGATGCACAAGTCAAACTCAACAAGCTCACCTATTTTAATATCATATGAGCTACCGCTATTTATTGGCCATTAATATAATAATTATTATTAATTTACATAATGATTATTTGTACAATGATTTGCCTTCAAAGTAGTTTGTTTTATAGAAAATTGTAGCTCTTGTTTGAAAGATGGCATTGTGGACATTGGAAATTTCATGGGATAGCCATGGGTTGATTGTGGATTTTTCTAGCCATCTACTTCATTATATATTGGTAAAATTATGCAAAAAAATTCAACTAGAAATGTGTTTTTGAAGCTGGATATTGCATGTATATCACGGTTTTAATTGCATAAATTCCAACTATCTATTTCCTCAAAATATTTTTGTATATTTTGCATGTGCTTTCATTTGGAAATCATATTGTTTATGTTGGAAATTGTATGGGGCGGCATGCTCGAAATTATATGTAACTTTTGCTAATTTCATTGATTTTTTATTTTTATTGTTCTCGGATGTATTATTATGTTATTTTGTTATGCAAACAAGCATGATTATCTTATTGATTATTGAAGCATTTTATGTTTTCGTTTGAACATATTGAACAATTTGATATTTATTTCTTAAAGTTGTTGATATTAGTAAAAGAGTTCCCATCTGCATTGAGGATTCAACATTGAATTATATTATTTAAGAATAACTAATATGTGTTTGATCTCTAGACAAGTAAAAGATTTTGTTTGTGACTCTAACATAATATTTTTGGAAGAACATTACCAAAAATATCTTTTTTTGTACAAGAGAAATTACAAATAATGGTAACAACAATCTAGAGACTTTAGAAATGAAACAAGTTAACATTGGGAAAAGAATGTTTCAAATTTATTTCTTAATTTAATGATTTTCTTCCCTTTAACTAAATCTCACTTTTTTAGAGTTTTTTTTAATAAATAATTTTTTTACCTTTATTTCACATCATCAAACTTTTTTAAAACTTACGATGCACATGTTTAGTATTAGTAGTTAATATCGTTGTTGCAAGATGAGGTATATGAAATTTTAGTTCTTTATTCTTTTAGTAGTTAATATTATTGTTGTGAGATGAGGCATATGCAATTTTAGTTCTTTATTGTTTTTTACTTCAATTTAACTACGTTTAAATTAAGCGGTAGGTACTAGCTAAATTAAACTATGTTTAAATAAAGTCGTAGGTACTAGCTAAATTAAACTGTGTTCAAATTAAGTGGTTGGTACTAGCTACTACGTAGCACTTGTTTATCTTAGTATTTGCAAAAAAATAATTCACCTCCACAAACTTTTTATAATATTAATATTAAAATCAACTAACATACCAAAAACTTAAAATGTACTTTTTCGAGTTTCATTAATATTTCCTTTTAAGAATGTACGTCCAATGTTATATTTTTAATATTAAAATCCAAATTAATTGGAAAAATGTACTTGTCCATTTTTCGGGCATAAAAATTAATACTCTCGTGGAATTAACAACGCTACATAGTAGTTATTCCCTGCAGCTTAGTTTAATTAATTAATATTTTATTAATTTATAGTAATTAAGAGTTAATGGTAATAATTTAATTTCCATATACTTAACTAGAGTGTTAATGTAACATAAGTGATGTGAAAGCTCACGCTACATTCTCTTGTTGAGATCACACACCTCCCTTCCCCCTACCTGCTACCCCCATGGCCCCTCTAGAGTCGAATCCGAAGGGGGCTCACTTCATTGTTTTGCCCCCATCTGATGAATTCTATTTGGCCTTTGCTAGTCTCATCTCCTCCCTTGGCCCCCCTTGAGATCGTCTTGTTGTCTCCAAGCTTGTTAAAAAGGTTGAGGACATTCCAGAAATTGCTCTTCTTCCTCCATTTCCTCGTAGACTTGCTCTCTATCTATCTGAGAAGGGTCTAGTAGGGCAGTTCACTGGCCTTTGGCCCTCCCCAAAAATTATGCAAAAATGGGTGGAACAAAACTGGACTCCCTCAACTCAAGGAAAATAATCTATTCATTTATGTGGTAGAGGCTTATTTACCTTCTATTTCGAAACCAAATAACACAGAGATCTCATCTTCAAAAAAGGGACTTATTTCACGGATACTAGAGGTTTATATTTAAATAGGTGGACTTCGGACTTTGATTCAGAGGTCGATGTCCTTAACGCTGTGCCAATTTGGGTCTGCCTCCCCCACCTTCATCTTCATTGTTGGGGAGATGAATCTGTTAAAGCTATAGGCAAAGCATTTGGGAAAATATAGCCCGAAGCGAACCCAAAGAAAATATGCATATTTTTTCTTGCATCTGTGTGGAAGTGGACTTGGGAAAAGGGCTTCCAGAAGTAATGAAGATCTAGATAGCTGGACACACATTCAAAAACTGGACTATGAACATCTTTCATTCAAATGCAAGGTATGTCAAGAATACAATCATTTTGCAAATAGATGTTCAAAAAGAGAAGTAGAAGAAGCAACAGAACCTCAAGACCCTCAATGGGATTCTATTAAGAAAAAAAATGGATCCAAGCCTTAAAAATCTTATGCCCATTCCTCCTCTTCTCTACCTCCTCAAGGTTCCCCTCCTTTCTCCTCCTCTCTCTCCTTCGCTTCAGATTCCAATACATTTGCCTCTCTTGAACCCCCTCTTGATCCCCTCCTCACTAGAGACAATGCCCCTCCTCTCCCCCTCGAAACCTTTGGCTCCCCTCCTCCCTCCCCTCTTTCCACTTCCTCTCTTCCCCCACTCCTCCCTCATCCTACTTCCCCTATCCCCTCCTCTAGTCCTCTCCCTCCTCTCTTTGAATGGATTATGACAATAAAGCAATATAAGCAATCTCTCTTTTCCTCCGACAATCACAAGAATCTTGGAAGGAAATCCAACAAAGAAATCAGGGATGAAACAAACAATAAAATAAATGGCATGTGGCCTCAGTAGTCATTGGAAACATACATAGAAAAAAGTATTGGAAACAAGTAAAAACCTCATCAGATGGTTCGAGGGAAAGTTCCATATGCTCCAACACAAAGTAAATAATGTATATGGTCTCCTGGAATTGTAGAGGCCTTGGGAAACCCTTGAAAATCAATTTAGCAAAAGATATAATTAAATCTAAAAGCCCAAATCTCTTCCTATTTCAAGAGACCAAGTCTTCTGAACAAGAAATGAATCAGATCATCCAAAAAACAAAATATTATCAAGGAACAACAATAAAATAAATTGGTGCTTCAAGTGGAATTTTCACAATGTGGAAATTGTCTGCTTGGGAGCTTTTAATTCAATTCAAAGAGATGCATTGGATCAAGATTGAGCTCAGAAATAAAATTTTAGGCTATCAAATCTATCTTTTCAACAATTATGCACCCTCCCATTACCGAGACAAGGATCATTGTTGGTAGTCCTTGGCTCAATGCTTAATTTCCAAAACCAATAAAAATATCATTATTGGATCCGATCTTAATTTGATTTTAAATGTTGAGGAAAAACAAGGATGAATTTTCAGTCATATTCTTTCAAATATTAGCTTCAAAATATAATAGAAATTCATAATCTAAAGGAAATATTTCCCAAAATGGAAAATACACTTGGAGAAACAAAAGGCTTGGCATGGGTAATAGTAAAGAGTGATTAGATAGATTTCTAACCTAAGATAGTATCATAACATATTATAAGGCAGTGACTTCCAAGATTATTCCCTCAACAGCTTCAGATCATAAGCCTACTACCATCAAATTCGAGGAGGGTGAAAATTTGGGACCTCTTCCCTTTCCATACAATCCCCTATGGGATAATCATGAATAATTTACGTTGACATCCATAGTGTGGAATCAAAGTATTAATGGTTCCCCAAGCTTTTTTGGGGAATAAAAGTTAAAAAATGTCAAAAAATTATTAAAATATTAGGCTCGATTTCATTATAAAGAACCTTAGCAAAATAAAACAAAGTTGCAAAGGGTGTTATAAAAAGTGCAAAAGAGTATGGAGGAAGGAGAAGAAACAAAAGATAATCAGCTGAAATAAAAAGAAATTCATTGGGAAATATACAAGAACAAAATAAATAAGGAAGAGTCTTGGAGATTAAAGTCTAGAAAATTGTGGGTTTTGGTTGGGGATCAAAACACCACATTTTTTCACAACACCACAAAAATGAGAAATATTAAAAACCAATTAAGACAATTAAAGGAGAAGGAAAGACTGAAATAAAGGGACACGAAGAAATAAAAAGAGAGGCCTAGCAGCACTACAAATTTTTGCTTTCGGCAGATCTTGGAAATCCAAATTATAAATAATTCATAAGACATTCCTAAACTAATTACATAAGAGACAAACTCAGCCATTATAAAAGAAGTATAAGAAGAAGAAATTTAGTTTTTCATATGGAATCTCCAGATAAAGCTTTGGGACCTGATGGGTTCTGCATAACCTTCTATCGTACCTTTTGGTTGCTCATTAAAAATGACCTTCTAAAGATGATCAAATGGGCCTTTCGAAAAAAGAAAATAGGTGGAAATACCAATTCCACATATCTAGCCCTAATTCCAAAAGAAACGAAACCCTCCACCTTTCATCGTTTTAGACCATTATCTATTTACAACTCCTCATACAAAATCATCTCCAAGATTCTTTCCAACCGGCTTAAGCCTCTTCTTTCCAACTTGATTTCTGAAAATCAAGGAGGCTCTGTTCCAAACAAGAAACTTGTTGATAATATTATGTTGGTCCAAGAAGAAATCCAATCAAGTATGTCTAGAAATGAACAAGGCTTCATCTTGAAACTCGATATGTCCATTTCCTTTGATCGATTCGACCTCTCTTTCCTAATTTTTGTCCTCCATAGATTTGGTTTCAACACAAACTCTATAAACATCATCAAAGCTTGCATCATAGGGCCCTGGATTTCCCCCCTCGTCAATGGAATACCTAGAAGATTTTTTCAAAGCTCTAGAGATTTAAGACAAGGATGCCCGCTCTCACCTTTCCTCTACATCATAATGGCATAATATCTTAAGAAGTGTTAGCCATCCATAATTTTGGTTATACCTAATGATGGCTAGAAATAGTTTGCAGCCTTCAAGAAACAATTTCAAGTTAATATGTTAGTTCTTGAAACCTGGTTGTTCTCTCTATCCAAAGAAACCTCCCTTCACTGATGTTTTCACTTCAAAATCCTGTTGTTTCCAAAGAGAAAACTGTTTTTCAAAGCCTCATCTCCATCATTTCATTCCTCCATTTTATCTTCACAATTCCCTTCATATCACTCATTTTTCCCCTCATTTTTCCTTTACTTCCTCAAAATCCCCTTTTAAACCATTTAAACCCTTTATTTGGTTTAAAAACCCCTTTTCACACCCTATTTGAACTCCTCAAAAAAGGCTAAAAACCCACTTTTTGGCGTATTTTCCAACTTTTCATAAAAATAGGCCTTAAGCCCCTGCAGGCTTAAGCCCCCCAGCCCCTTTCTCATGTGACCGAACACCCATAACCAAGCGCTAAGCCCTATTTCATATCGCAATCTTCTGTTCCGCCTTTCATTCTCTTTCCCCCCCCCCCCGCGATGAAATCCTGATCATTGATCCATCAGATCCGACAACAATCGCATCATCGCACTTCGGCTTTTCCTCGCTCTCCTGTCTCCTCTCCCACTGATGGCCAATTCCCCGATTTGATCCCAACCATTAATCATCCGCCAGATCCAATGGCCTGTGCTCCATCGACCATCGCACCTCACGTCATCCAAATTTCCCAAACCGTTTCTTCACCAATGGCCGATCCTCCGATGGATTCCTAACCATCGATCTCTCCCAGATCGGACGGCCATCGCATCTCTCTATCGCATCAACCATCGCACATCACATCTGCACTTTGCTGCTCGGCACATCGCATCGGCGCTATCGCAATCACTCATTCCACGTTTCCTCCTCCCATTTGTCTAGATCTCTGATGTGTGCGGCCCTGAGTTAATCTCTGTCGTCCATATCCCATATCTGACGGCTCACATTGATTCCTTTTCTTTTCACCCGCGGGCACTATCAACACACAGAATAACTCTTTTATTTCCCCCGTAGTTGACTCTTTTGACCACAGAAGATCTTCATCCGACGGTCCAGATTTATTGCAGAGGCACCCGGCCCGCAGACTCGTCTGTACCTTAAGTGCCCTCGCTATGCGTATTTTCTTTCAATTTTCCATATAATCCCACTGGTCCCACCCGACCATGCTGGGGCCTTTCATCGTGCCTCCGTTCGATCTCCACCATTGATTTGCCCCCCCCCCCAGATCCAACGGCCCCCGGTTATCTTCGCACCCATTTCTTCGTAGCTGTCCAAAACCCATTTTCAACACGAAATGGGTATTTTTCAAGGGACACGCGTCACCCATCCACCTGTGTCGCGTTCCTCTGGCCCAAAACCACTTACCACCTGAACGCTGCGCGAATAACACCACTAGTTTCGCATGAAACCACTTTTTATGTTTCCGCACCAATATTCAAAAACTTGGTTGTTCCACCTGGTTCCGCCATGGAATTCCTACCCTCTGCGCCTTCTCCTTATCTGCAAAGCTCCTCCTCCCTCGCCTAGCCTCTGAAGCAGTTTAATCCCATATAACACAGGTTTTTCTTAACAGTTTGTTTTTTTGTGCAGGTTTAATGGCGTTTAAAGATATTAAAGTCGTCCCACAGCAAATCTATTTACAGAGGCCGAGGATGACGATCCTATGTGGCCAAATTCAATGCAGAAAGGGACATAAAGGGCTGAATATTCAAGTTTTCACCAATGCATCATGGGCATTTGTGACACAGTGATCCCTCTAGCGCAAGACACCTGTACACAGCAATCAGATGAAGACCAAACAGTGAAGATCAGAAAGGAAATTAGAGATAAAGGATTTAAGCAATAAGTTGAAGATTAAGAGCCTTAATCCACAGTTTCAAAGAATAAAGCAGTAAGACATAATATCAAAGACAAATCAGATTTAAAGGCCTATAGACACCATTTATTGATTAACTCAAGAAGACTTAGGCTAGAACAGCCTCGAATACATCAACACAGGAGTAGTTAATTCATCAAAAGATCTAGTTGCCACCTATAGCCTACCTTCTGTCTTAAAGGGAAAATTGGCAGTTATTACACAGATAGAAGATATCTTAAGCTGTCAGGCAGTTATTGTAAAATACAGAGATAGGCTGCAAAGTTAAACTTTTCACCTACCTTTCCTTAGAATTTAAGACAAATTTATTGAAGCAGAGGAGTAGTTGAACATCTTCCTACCTTATTCCTTGCATGGTTTTCAAGGCTAGGAATGCATTTACTCTGTAATTAATAACATTTTGAACCCTAAAAAGAGTTCCACCTCTTCATTCTTCTATAAATACTTTATGACGAGCTCTTTGTTAGGGGTTGGTTGCTGGCATTCGAACTCTTTACAGCTGTACATATTCTGGCTGAAGATTAAGAAGAAATTGAAGTTTTGGAAGATTGATGATGTTTTGACATGTTTTGTTAATGAGAAGGATCTATCATTAGATCCCTGAGCATGGTTGTTGGTGATGTATTCTAATATGTTAATGATTTTTCCTATTTTCCATTCTGTTTCATCATTTCTTGCTTGTAGTAGAGTAAAAATCTTAGGCTAAGAAATGTCTCCTAGAAGCACCTTAGGCCTGTTTACTCTTCACTGCCTTTATTTTTTCATCTACTGAAGGTTTTTATTGCGTAGTTTAACGGCTTTTGAACCCTTAAGCTTGTTTATTTCATAAATAGTTCAAACAGTTGGTCTCAAGAATGATTTATGGTTTTCCCTGCTTACTTGCTGCCACTTGAAAATTGTTTCTGAAGTCTCCCTTTAAAGTACCATTGTTTACAGTCTGCCAAAGAGGTTTGTTTTGATCATACCCTTTGTTCTTGCTGAGATGATTGTTTTGAAGGTCTTTATAGCTGTAATCTAAGATTTCTAGGGAGTTCCCTCTTCTATGAATGCAGTTATTTGTGAATCTTGAATGTTTTCTTATCGTTGAAGGTGAAATCTTTGGATGAAATAGAGTGTTCTCGACTCCTAGATTTCATTTGAAAAGTCTGTCTTGAAATTGTTATTTTCTGAAGTGTGGTTTCTAGAATTTATGGTTAGCCCTATATATGGAATGCCTCTTCATGTTCTGATAATGTTTTAAGTCTCTTTGTTGAGGAGTACATATAATTAAGGATTCTTAATTTCCCTTAGTTCTACTTCTCCTTCTAAATCCTTAATGTCCATTTCATTTCATCCACCAAACCCAAGATCCACTAGCCAAGTTAGATTTTCCCTTTGATATCCCATATCCATTGATTGACCGTGTTATAACTTCTTCTTGACTCCATTCCCAAATGGCCCTGATATTTCCCCTTTCTATCTATGATTCCTATATCATTCATGTTCAACCAACCAAACCCAAACAAACAAACTTGCACTTAATAACTAGCCTAAAATCAACCCTTAAAAGCATTCAAGCTATATCCTTACAAACATATTGAGAGATCCCTCTCTGAGACTAGGAGGGTTAGATCCTAGAGCTCTAAAGCATGGTTTATATGTTGCCTTGTCATTTGGTTTTCCAATCAGCCAAATCACAGGACCCCAACATTTTGGCGATCACGGTGGGACTTATGAGTTCATAGTTGCCTAGCAAGCTCTTATAGACTCATTAGTCCTTCAACAACCATAAAAACTCAAAAAAGCCCAAAAAAATTTCAAATTGGCCTTCATAATAAACATTGGTGGTGGACCATAGAATATTTTACCTCCAAAAGAGCTAAAAATGTCCACCTGATGACTCCACTTGCCTCCAGTAGGCCTATTACTTTACTAGTCCTTGTAGACTCCCTTGGGAATGCATTGAGAAAACCTAATCATACTGTTGATGGACAGAAAAGTTCAAATCTTCCACCTGGTGACTCCACAACCTCCAAAAGACCTAATGACTCCACTGGAAAAAGACTCTGAACTGGTTGAAAAGATGCAGTGACCTCTTTATAATTAACAAACATGGAATCAAGTGTAGACAGAGAAGCAAAACTAGATACATTATTGGACATAATGGAAAAAATGTTGTACATACTTGATAAAATATTGGATAGGCATGAGGCTGATACAGATATTGATTATCCAGAACAACCCATGTTTTATCCTAATCAAATACAAACTCAACCACTACAAGACATATACAACAAAAAAAATATGTATGATGAGAAATATTACAGAGAAAACAATGAAGAAGGTTGTCAAGAAAGTCCTGATAGCCTACCTTTATCTTGTATTATGTTGTTAAGAGAACTTTACGACCAAAATGCAAAGGCAGAAAGTGAGCAGTGCTTTGAGGAAACAATAAGCCTCCTAGGAAACATAAAACCCAAAATAGAAGAAAAATCAACACATATAGGGACTCTCCCTCTATGTTATAACTCATTTCAGATTTCAAAAGGAGAGTGGCATCCTGACAATATAATAGAAACAAACCATGAGCCTTAAATTGACTATCACAAAGATCAAGAAGAGTTGTTTGAGAGCGAGAAAGATCAGGAAAAAGAAGAAAATCCTCAAAGTTTCCTTGCAAGCACAAGTAAATATCCCCTAAGAGAGGCTCAAGAAGACATCCAGCCTCACAATCAATCAACACAAGAGGAAGAGGAATATTGTGTTTCTGTCAAGAGAAAAAATAAAATTCCTTCTCTTTTGACAAATGAAGAGATTGATCAAATATTAAACAAACAGCCAGCCCTCAAAACTTCATTTGAACAAAACACTTATGCTCATCTACCTATTAAACCTTTTTTTCTTGAACCATAAAATAAACTTGTAGATCATCTTAAAGAAAAACAAACTAATAACCCAATATGCTTGATTGGTGAGATTGTTTATACTAATGATTTTCCAATTTTTGATCAGTCTGATGATGATGATGAGCTTCAAGCAGAAACTAATCATGCAGGGCAACCAGAAGTTGATTGGTATCATAAACTTCACTATCATCAACTTGAAAATAGCAATCAACCAATCCAATCCATCAGAAATAGCTTTCACATAATTGGGAGTCAGCAATCTATCAGTTGTGATGATGAGGTTGAGAAGAAAGAGGAATTTCTTGAGCAAGCTAAAGATAAATAGCCTTCTCTTGAGAGGGTTGAGGTAATAAAAGATACCCCTGCTCAAGAATATGATGATATCTTCACAGAGTACAGTCCACTGAATCAGATCTTACCAGGACTACAAGATGACAACACTGCAATATATGATGAGTCCTCCAGCTCATATGATAATGAAGATAAGGAAGAAGTTATTTCTCAAAATAATCTTAAGCTTGATCCAGTGGAGGAAAAAGTAAGCTTGGTCGAGACCTATCTTCCAAATATTCATAACCAGGCATTATTTCAAGATCTCTATGCTCATTTCTTGAAGATATTTGAAGAAGGGATAAAGGTTGTTAGAAGCAGTGTATTACCAAAAGCAAGAATATTTTTTAGCACTGCTGCTAAAGAACAAGGGAAATGGGAGTGGCCCTATTTGTCCAGCATGCTCAAGGAGATGAGAAAAGAGCAATCATGGAACCATTTACTTGATTGGCTATATTGGAATAGGGAGTTCATCAGCTAAATATGTAAATTTTCCAGGTTATATTAGGTTAGATAGGAAATGAAATAAGCTCAGCCTGTGAGAATTTAGTTAGTTTTGGTTTTTGCTTTGAAAAATAATGAAAAATAGGAAAAGAAAAGAGGGCAGATTAAAAGAAGAAAGGTACAGCCCCATACCGAAAAAAAAAAAAAGGCAGTGTGCAAGCTCAAATGCCACTACTAAAAGAAAACACTGCTATTTAGTCATACAGCCTAATCATGACTAGATAGATTTCAATTTACTGCTGATAGATTAGTGAAGAAGATTTTCCAAACTGTTTAATCTTGGCTTATCAGTAGAATAGATTAGGATAGAATAAAGAATGGTTCAAACATGCTCAAAATCTTAACCAAAGAAAAGAAAGAAAAAGATGGCTCTAAATAGATCGAAACTTGAGCCAAGAAGAAAGAAGGACGTATTTTATTTTCAAATCTTAAGCCTTCACAGTTTTATTTTAATTTTCTGCAAATAAAAGTCTATTTGCAGCTGGTCTCTTATGCCATAGACACTACAGCGAATCAGATTGTTTAATCATGGTTTTTCTGTGTTTAAATTTCTGTTTTAGAATATAGAGAATGCAGATCTGTCAAACAGCTTAATCTTGACAGATAGTAGATTAGGTAGAGAATTTTTTGAGTCCAACTGTTTAATTTGGACTCTTGGAAGAAATAAGAGTAGCATTAGATAGTTTTATCTTTATGTTTTCAAAAATAATATGTAAAAGAGATGCCAGTCCAAGTGCACTCAAGAGAAGAAAAAAAGCTAGGACAAGTAGTTTTGGGTAGGTAGAGGTGTTGTCTTAAAGATTTTTCATGCTGCAGATCATTGAAGAATTATCAAAATGCAAAGAAAATCAGCAAGAAAACAAAGAAATTCTGCCCAATGGATGAGGCACTGGTCTACTAAAAGCCAGAGATTGATAAACTGAGGTTCTGGACACCTAAAAGGACAGTTTTCCTCCCCAAGTGGATCCTGTTAGCCACCTATAAAATTTGTTATATCAAATGGTGGCTAAATCTTTTTTAGCCTTCAAGAAATAATTCATTTCCAAATTTTCAGTTCTTGAAGTCTTATGATGTCCTTTATCCTTGGTATTAATCTTCACTGTTGTTTCACTATTAGCCCTCAAGGACCTTGCTGTTTACCAAAGGAAAAAACTGCTCATGAGGCTCCATTTCATCATTACACTTCTCCATTTTCGCCGATATTTCCTTCACAAAATCCCTCCATAAACCTTCATTCTAACCTCTAAAACATCCTAACCCTCTTTAAACCTTATATTTTCCCTTTATCTGGTTTAAAAACCCTTTCTTCCCTCTACCGAAACCCCTATTTCGGCCTTAAAAATCCTTATTTTGGCCTAAAATCAGTCTTCTACACTCTATAGGTCTTAAGCCCCAAGGGCTTATATCCTTAGTCCCTTTCCTCACATGACCTCATCCTGCGACCAAGAGCTAACCCCCATCGCGCAATCGCAATCAGGGTTTCCAGTTTCCTTGTTACCTTTTACTTCAAAACTTCCCAATGCGATAAGCCCTTTCTTTTTTAACCCCCGGTCTCCTTACCTTTTTCATGGGACCACACCCCTTCGTCACATCGCAAAAAACATAAGTCCTCTTTCCAAAGCATTGGTCCTCCAATGGCCCGACCCGCCGATTTGATCTCAGCCGTTCAATCCACAAGAACCAACGGCCGAGATTGCGTCGCGCTCCGCCCATAACCCTTCACCATCGCCCCTCTGATTGAGTCTCAACCATTCATTCTCCCAAATCCAACGATCGAGACTTAACCCGATAAACCCCATTTTCATTTAAACCCGTCCACTACACGACAAAAGTGTTGATGCAACTGTTGGTCCCACCATCCATGCCCTGCGCATTTTTGAACTTGTTGCATGTTACCCGCACCGTCCGATCTATCGTCGATCATCCAATGGACCAAAATCCATATCGCGTAATTTTTGGCCCATTTCCACAGTGCGCTACTTCCGCGCGATAAAAGTGGTTTTGAGAATCCACGTGTCTATTGATGAGTCGTATCGCATTCCAAACGCAAAATACCACCTACCCCCCAAATGCCATGTGAAAACCGCTGTCGGTTTTCCCAAAACCACCCTTCTTCACATTCGCGCCATAATTCAAATGCGAGCCTGGTTAGATGTTCTGCCCAGTTTTGCTCCTTACTCCGCTGCATTTCCCCATCCTCAAGCTCCAAAACACTTCCATTAAACCTCTGAACGCAATTAACCATCTTCGCAGGGTTTCTTAATGATTTTTTTTGTTTTGCAGGGTTCTAATAGTGGTTAATCTGTGTATTTCCACAGTCATAGACAGATGACCAGTCTAGTCCAGAATGACAATTATGTGACTTATATCAACGAGTAAAAGGAACCAGGAGGGTTTCCAAATTCATGTTATCAGTGGATCGTGATCCTTGATCTTAAATGAAACCCTCAAACTGATGGAAAGCCACCTATGCCAGTGAAACAAAGCAGTAAGTGTATCAGTATACAGAAATTAACGATAAAGGGATTAATGCCTAAGCCTGAAGATCAAGGCTTAATTAAGCCTAAACACAGATCAAAGGATAAATCACTGTGTTTATAAAATCAGAGAGTCATATCAATCGAAGAAAGCCTCCACTGCCACATCAAAGGCTAAAATATCCTTTCAACTACCAAAAGTGCCACCTGCAGCTTTCATAAATTAAAAGAAGGCATATTTATTGCCTAGTCAGTGATATTTTGTTTAAAGACAGTCGGAGTTATTGCCAACCTGCCTAAAGAGTTTTAAAGTCAACAAAATCTGCCAAGTAGCTAAATACTTAATGAAACCCAATTAATACAGAGAAAATATCAGAAATCTTCTCTATTGAACCCCTCAAAGACAGAGAAGCATTAACTTGTATTAATTGAACCTAGAGACCCTTCCTTTCATTCCACCTCCTCTTTCTTCTATAAATACTTCTAAAGAAGTTGGTTGGTTGTTGGACTTTGATGTAATAGTTGTTGTATCAAATCATTGTTGAATGTAAATAAGTTCTGAAGCTCTAAAGCTCTATTAAATTATTGAAGAAGATAGGCTGAGAAGAGAAGTTTGAAGCTATGATGAAACATTGGACATGTAGTTTGTAACTGGATTGACAATCAATATACAAGCTAATTCTTGGGATCCTGGTCTATATCATTGGTCAAGTACTTCTTACTGTTATTGTCTTCCTTTCATGTATGCCATTTTGTTCATTTTTCTCTGATAAAGAGCAGCAAGCATAGAGCTAGGATTTACTGTTAAAGTACCCTACTCTCACTAATAAGCTTTATCTATATGTTTTCTGCTAATTGTGATATTTGGGAACGACTTGAATTAAGTGTAAACATTGTCAAGAAATGTTGGTTAGTCCATGTCTTGATATGAAAAACTTGAAAGGAAGTTCTTGAATGATATTTTCATTATATGCTAAGTAGAGTTAAACTAGAAAATTTTATGGTTTGCCCTGTCTTCTAGTTCTTTCTCCAAAGGTTGTTTGAAAGTTTCCCTAAGAGTATGCTAAAAGAAGGCCTTGGTTTTAATATATTTGACCTGATCTTAAGCTGCACTTTGTTTTCTTATCTGTTTTCATCCCTTCTGAAAGTATTCTAGTGATATTATTGGATTGTTTTCTGATAAGTTAGCTTTGATACAAGCTTGTCCAAAGAAGTCTATGGTTAGCCCTGTCCTTTGGTTGGTTTCAAACAGTTGCTTAAAAAGGCTTTTCTTGTAGGGTAAGTTGATAAATCCTTGTTGAAATTATTAGCTCTTACCCCTTCTCAACACTTTTAATGTTCCACTCCATCATTTAATCTAAAGGATCTTTTTATATAGATGACTTGCCCCTTGGACCACTCTTGAAATTGTTGCACAATTAAACCCTTTTGTGACTCCATTGCCCAATGGTTTAAAGCTGCTTCTTACTAATCCTATCTGCGAAACACTTCTTAATACACTTGCATCTTCATCCTTCGAAACTCTTTCATTTTGTGATATTCCATCCAATTAAAGATCACACCCAACCAAACAAACAAAAAACCCTTGTACTTAATAACTAGCCTAATATCATACCAAAACCTTAAGAGATAAATCAATATTTGCACTTATAGAGAGATCCCTCTCTGGATGAGGGCTAGATCCTAGAATCCCAAAGTGTTTCTAATGTAGGCTTTGCAGTGTTTAGTCTTGCCACTCTACTAAATTACAGAGACACCAACATTACTAGTGACCATACTGGGGACTTTCTGAAATAATAGATAACTTCACAACTTAGATAATCCCATTTTTAAAAAATGAACCAAGTGTCTTTCTAGAGTGGTTTTTTATTGTTGATGGTGAACAACATTCAAGCCCTGAAATCAAGTAAAAACCCTTCACCTGGTGACTCCACTGAAGATCGGTAGGCCTGCTGATTTTCCTTAGTTTTCCAAAGACTCCACTGGGAAACCCTTTATCATTACATCATTTAAAACTCAGTAAAGAATACTTTGAGGATTAAATTTTTCTTGTTAAAGATCAGTTAGCCTACTAAATATTATCATATTTGGTTAAACTTTTCTTATTATTGGGTATGAAAACATAGCATAGTGGCTTCTAGAAGAGTTCATACTAGAGCCTATCCTGACCCAAACCCTCCTGAGATAGTTGATAATCCTAAAAGTATACTTAGGAAATCTCCTAAGGCTCAAGCTTCAATTGTGGTTAGGCCACTCCATAGAGCTAATTTTGTTCCTGAAAACCTTACAGCTCTACAAGATTCACAAGTTGACATAAGAAACTCATTCAAAACTAGGTCACTTGATGATATAGATCAGATATATTTTGAGTCTCCACCTTCATCCCAAGGTAGAGGTGAACATCCTGGTAGCAGAGAAACTACCCCACCTAATTTACATTTCCTACATAATTTTGGTTTCTCTCATCCTAGATCTTCCCAAAATCCTCTTGCTGGTCCATCCACTTCTGTTATCCATACACCCACTGTTCAAACCACCCCATTCTGTCAACCCCCTCCACCTGTAAACCCCCCGTTTTTCCCACAATATCCTATCATGGCAACATGGTATGCCCTCTAGTCCTTCCTTTACCTTTAGTCAATCTGCCACAGGACTATCAATCCAAGATACCATTATATGATGCCAGTGGTGCTACTACTGCATCACAACATGTGGACAGGATGAATGACTATTTTGACAGAAATGAGATTGATGATGAAATTGTCAAACTCATATTGTTTGCTCAAAGTCTAGGGGGAGAATCAATAAAATGGTTCAAAGGCTTAACCCCTAATAGTATTAATGACCTCCAAGCCCTCCATTAGTCATTTTTAAACAAGTGGGAAGTTATAAAAAACCCTCTCCAAATACTTTCAGATTACAACAACCTCAAAAGAAACACTGGGGAAAGTGTTCAAAATTATTGCACTAGGTTCAATAGTGTTTATAATGTCCTACCCCCAGATTTGAAACCTCCACAAGGCTCAGCTTTGGCCAAATTTCCTGAAGGATTTGATCTTGAAATGGCATATCAACTAAGAGAAAGAGATCCCTTAACCCTGGAAGACATGCAAAAGGGAGCTCTTGCTGTGGAAGTAAATTTGATCGAGAAAAGAGCGAGGATGTGGAATGAAAAGAAAGTATCATTTAGGGAGGAATCTGCACCCTCCACATCTAGCTCAAAAATGGAAAGGATGATGGAAGAAATGATGAAGAATATGAGCATACTCGAGAGAGCACAATCTAGAGAAAATCAATCAGCTCCCCAAAATAGAAATCAAAATCAAAATCAGAACTTTAGGAGAAATCAACCTCAAAACAGACAAAGAGAGGATGATCAATAGATCAGACCTCATTTCCAATAAAACTATGTAAGTGAGGTTGAAGAAACAATTGAACAAACAGAGGAAGATGACATAAACATGCTTGGAGTAGGTAGTGACCACTTTGATGTTCCTATTAATAGAAAAAATGGTCTATACACACCCTATGATGATGAAAGAACAGAGGATTAACATTATTATCAAGAGCTAGGAATTGTCATCATAGAGACCCCAAAAGAATATGACCTTCAGAGTAAAAAGAACCAGGAAGCTCCCAAGAACAAAACCTCTGACAATTCTACAAAAAACGGCCCTATGAGAAAACCCAAAAACGTTAAACAAAAGGACAAAACAATGGCTGTAAATTGTGATCAAACCAAAGAGAAAGGCACTCAAATTAATGAAAAACAGAGTGCGGACTTTAGCAGCGTTAGTACTTTAGCTAGTGCTCCTATTAAAACAATTTTGACCAATGTAAATAGAGGAAATCAGCAAACTAATTTTGTTGATAAAGTGATGATTAACAAAGCTGAAACACACATTGTAAAAAATCAGCTACCTTTTAGTTTGGAACAGGAAATTGCCAAGATTAAAATCTATGTTCCCCTCATTGAATTAGTCACCCAAGATGTCTATAGATCACAAATTTTGAAAGCCTTCAACATAGGAGAAAATAATGACACTGTAAACCTCAATGACGACCAACCAGAGCTCTTATTTGGTCCTAAGATTGAAGGGAGATACCAAGAAGGGCCAGTTCCTCCATTTTATGTTAGTTTGAAAATTCATGACAAAATTTTACACAATGATATGCATGACTCAATGGCCTCTCACAACTTAATGCCCCAAGAAGTAATGGAAAGTCTAGGCCTTGAAATCACCAGACCATACAAATATCTATATTCCTTTGACTCCAGTAGAGTGACATGTTTAGGTTTGATCAAAGACCTTTATGTAAACTTAGGTCAAATTCCAGCCAAGTGTTTAGTGATGGATATTGTAATGGCTGATGTACACCCCAAATATGGTATGTTGTTATCAAGATCATGGGGAGCTAAATTACAAGGAACAATGAAAATGGATATGACATATGCTACCATCCCTATTTTTAATCAAACTAGAAGACTTTGTAGAGAATATCACATGCAATACATGGTCAATGGCTAAGAGAGACCAGAATAATCTCCTCTTTATTATGTGCATACAGGCCTTGACTCATTTATTCTCCTCAATAATGAAACATTTAATGAGCAAGAAACCTTAACTGAATTAGTGGCCACCTCTCATTGTAACATAGTGGCAGACACAGAAAAGGAGGAAGACAAGACAAAAGTATCAAGACAGTTGGCCAAATCAGAAAATTACAGCCAAGTAATCACGCGTCTAGGGCTACAAAGTAGTCATCCATTGGTTGTCAATCCTGAGAGTCAAGAGAAGAGTCCTCAACATAATGAAGAACATGAGGAACTAAACCAAATTCAACATAGTACTAGCTTACAAGAACAATCTAAAAGCACACAAGATAAAGAGGAGGGTAGTCAAACTAGTAAATCTGAAACTAGTCCTCTTTGGAGTATGAGTTTTGATGGTTCTCACAGTAAGAATAGTGCAGGTGCAGGAGTGTGGCTTCACAATACAATGAACAATCATACTGAAGGACACTTGCACAAATTGAACTTTCCATGCACAAATAACATAGCTGAATATAAGGCACTCCTTCTAGGCTTGCATTTATTGAAAAAATTAGGAGCCAGAAGAATAATTTTTCATGGAGATTCTGAACTAATAATTAGGCAAATTAATGGGGAATACACGGAAAAACATCCTAGGTTGAGAGCCCATAGGAATGATACCCTGGATTTACTCAAAACTTTTGAAGAGTATGAACTTACATTTGTCCCCAAAAACCAAAATATGCTGGCCAATGCATTGGCCATTTCTGCTAGTACTTGCAAAAGGCCTTGTGAAAGCAAACAACACACAATTCAAGAGAAATACAGACCAGCTGTCCCAAACAATGAAAAATGTTGGCAAGTATTTGAGGGAGATAAACAAATAGAAGACTTCTTACAGTCCACAAATGAATTTGAGCTACCAAGTTCAGATTCAGAGTGTGAAAATGACTTTCCTATTGAAGAAAATCCGCTTGATGAAGAAGTAAAGTCTCCAGAGATTGCTGATATAAATTTGTTATCTAATCAACTTGAACATACAACAAAAATTAGTGCAGATTTAGAAAAAGAAGACTTAGAAATGTTGCAATCTAACACTCAAAGATTTCCAAGAGGAATGGTCCCATTAGAAGAGTTGTTTGATTTCAATGATGTTGCCAAAAAACCAAAACTGGAACCTGTTGAAACTGAAGTAGAAGAGTGTAACATAGGCAGTGAACAAAAGCCAAAAATGATTAAACTGTCTAAGACTTTTCCAGCTCACATTAAACTGAAATATATTAAGCTGTTGAGAGTATTTTCTGATGTATTTTCATGGAGTTATGAGGATCTAAAATCATATGACACAGAGGTAATTCAGCATAAGATACCCCTCAAAGAAAACCAGAAGCCCTATAGACAAAAATTGCGCAGAATAAACCCTGTTCAATTACCCCTGGTTGAGAAAGAAATTAAGAAAAGGTATGATGCTGGAATTATTGTCCTTGTTAGATATTCAGAATGGGTATCTAATATTGTGTCAGTTAGGAAGAAAACAGGAAAAATAAGGCTTTGTATTGATTTTAGGAACTTAAATAGAGCCTCGTTAAAGGACAACCACCCTTTACCCAAGATGGATCACATTTTACAGAAGGTAGTTGGTTCTAGAAGAATTTATTTGCTAGATGGCTTCTCAGGTTACAATCAAATTCTAGTACATCCTGATGATCAACTCAAAACAGCCTCTACCACACCTTGGGGTACTTTCATGTATGTGAAAATTCCCTTTGGTTTAATGAATGTTGGTGATACCTTTCAGAGAGCCATGGATATTGCATTCTCAGAAGAATTTGGCCTATTCATCATTATTTACCTTGATGACATCACTATTTTTTCCAAAACAGATGAAGAACACCTAGAACACTTGAGAAAAGTCTTTGAGAAATGCAGAAAATATGGGTTTTCTTTAAATCCAAAGAAAACAATGTTTTGTCTCCAAGAAGGCAAACTACTTGGACACATCATATCAAAAGAAGGGATAAAGATATACCCAAAGAGGATTGATGGTATATTGCAAATCAACCATCCTAGAAGCATCAAGGAACTTCAATCTTTCATTGGAAAGATTAATTTCTTGAGAAGGTTCATACCCAATCTAGCTGAACTCCCTAGAAACATGACCAATATGCTTAAAAGAGAAGAAGGAGTTAAATGGACCTTAGAAGCAAATAAGTCATTTGAGCTGGTGAAACAAGCATTAACCAAAACACCAGTTCTCATTAGTCCTGATTTTACAAAGGATTTCTTCATTTTTTTCATTTGCATCAAAACACACAGTGGCTGCTGTCCTATTACAGAAAAACTTGAAGGGACGAGCAGCCAATTTCATTCTTTAGTAAGGCATTAAGAGATGCACCTCTGAAGTACAATATCATGGAAAAACAAGCCTTTGCCTTAGTCAAAGCCTTAAAATACTTCAGAGTTTACATTTTACATTCCCACATAATTGCGTTTGTGCCAAATTTAGTTTTAAAATACATTTTAACCTAGGATCCATATGGCAAAAGAGGAAAGTGGATTGTTGTGAGACTTGAATATGATTTAGAAATCAAGCCCACTAAGCTCATAAAAAGCCAAGGACTAGCAAGATTAATGGCTGACCCTAATTTTGAAGCTCTTGATATAAACATGTTAGATGCATTAGATGAACAATAGGAGTTGTCAACTCCCATTATTGAATATCATTTTCTATTTTCATCTTGGTATGCTAATATTTTATATTTTTTGTTCAATTTAAATACACCTCCTGGTTTGTCTAAAACAAAGGCAAGATTTTTAAAGTTGAAAGCTGTTAATTACTGCATTTTGGATAAATGTCTATATTGGAAAAATGCTAGTGGATTATTGCTTAAATATTTGCCCGAGAATGATGCAGATAAGATCAAGCATGAATTACATGAAGGAGAATGTGGAGGCCATCTCTATTGGAAGACAACTGCCAATAAAATACTTAGAGCTAGTTACTATTGGCCCACCCTCTTTCAAGATGTCCACAAAATGATTATTGCCTGTCACAAATGCCAACTCTTTGAAGGCAAAAGAAAATTGCTTCCCTTACCCTTGCATCCAATCACTGTTGAAGCTCATTTTCAGCAGTGGGGTCTAGAATTCATTGGGGAAATCCATCCAGCCTCATCTGCCCAACATAGATGGATCCTCACTGCAACAGACTATTTTACCAAATGGATAGAAGCCATCCCTTCTAGGCAAGCCACTGACTTTGTTATCATAAAATTCCTTGAAAATCATATCCTATCTAGATTTGGTTGTCCTAGGAAGATTATCACTGACAATGTTGTTGCATTTGGATCCAAAAATATGGTTGAATTTTTTCATAAGTATCAGATTTCATTGGGCCATTCTACTGCTTATTACCCACAAGGTAATGGGTTAGCAGAATCCTCAAATAAGAGTTTGGTTAATATAATCAAGAAGTTTCTGGAAGACAATAATAAATCATGGCACACAAAGTTAGTACATGCACTATGGGCTGACAGATTTAAACTTAAGAAATCAATTGGAATGTCACCCTACCAGCTAGTTTATGGAGCAGATGCAATTTTTCCAACCAGTCTAGGAGTGCCAGTCATGAAGCTGATCCAAGAAGTACAGCCTGAAGAAAATGATATGACAAGGAGAATACATCAGACTATGCATCTTCAACAAATCAGGGAGGAAGTCTACAACAGAGCACTACACAAGCAAGACAGCATCAAGAAGTTGTTTGATAAAAGCACAAAAGCAAGTGATTTCAGCTTTGGTGACAAAGTTTTGAAGTGGGATTCCAAGAGAGAAGATAAGGGCAGACATGGGAAATTTGATAACTTATGGCTAGGCCCTTATCTCATTCATTCTACTGCTGGTAACAATGCTTATTTCTTGCAGGAAATGGATGGAACTGAATTTTTTGGAGGTCCTGTCAATGGCAGGATGCTCAAACATTATTTTTCTTAACTATACCATTTTGAAGCTTTTTCATTTTCCCTCATTGTAAATATCATATTTATCATTGCTTTCAACGTTAGAAAAATAAAAATACAAAAACAATAAAAATAGAAAAGAGGGCAGAATGAAAACAAGAAGGTACAGCCCCATACCAAAAAAGAGAAATAAAATCTGAAAGTGTGCAAGCTTAAATTCCACTACCACAAGAAACACTTTCTATTCAATCATACAGTCAAATGTTGATTGGATAAGTTTAAATTTACTGTTGATAGGTTAGTGAATCAAATTTTCCAAACAGCTAAATCTTGGCTTATCAGTAAGGTAGATTAGGATAGAAAACCAAAGGTTCAAACAATCTCAAATCTTGAACCTATGAGATTGATGAAGAACTGGTTCTAGAAAGCCCAAAACTTGAACCAAAAAAGAAAGATGAAGTAGCTCAAACAAGACCAAAACCAGAGCTGAAGAAATAATGAAGGATGTTTTTAAATTTTTAGATCTTAAGCCTTCACTGTTTTGTTTTAAATTTTCTGCAAATTTTAGTCTATGTGTGGCTTGTTTTTATGCCATAGGCCACAGCAAGTCAGATTTCTTAATCATGGCTTGGCTGCTTTTAAATTTCTGTTTTAGAAAATAGAGAATGAGGTCTGTCAGACAGTCTAATCCTGAAAGATAGTAGTTAGGTAGATAAACTTATGAGTTCAATTGCTTAATCTGAACTCATGGAGAAATAAGAGTAGACTTAGACTAGTTTTATGTTTTCAAATAAAAGAATAAAATGATTGATGAAAATTTTGGCAAGTCCAAGTGCACCTTCTGAAGAGAAAAATGTTAGGAAGTAGTTTGTGTAGGTAGATGTTTGGGAAATACTTTTCTGCTGATATATCAAGTTCTAAGTCATTTTGTTAGCAGATGATAAAAAAATATTATCAAAGTGCAAGGCAATGATCAGCTTCCAGAGAAAATTGTCTGAAGTTCTTGACACCTTCAAGAAGATGCCATCCACATGTGAAGCCACTGTTAGCCACCTATAAAAAATTTTATATCAAATGGTGGCTAAATATTTTTTAGCCTTCAAGAAACAATTCATTTCCAAATTGTGAGTTATTGAAGTCTTATGATGCCCTTTATCCTTGGTATTAATCTTCACTACTGTTTCACTATTAGCCCTCAGGGACCTTGCTATTTACCAAAGGAAAAAACTGCTCATGAGGCTCCATTTCATCATTACACTTTTCCATTTTCGTGGATATTTCTTTCACAAAATCCCTCCATAAACCTTCATTCTAACCTCTAAATCATCCTAACCCTCTTTAAACCTTATATTTTCCCTTTATCTGGTTTAAAAACCCTTTCTTCCCTCTACCAAAACCCTTATTTCGGCCTTAAAAATCCTTATTTTGGCCTAAAATCAGTCTTCTACACTCTATAGGTCTTAAGCCCCAAGGGCTTATATCCTTAGCCCCTTTCCTCACATGACCTCATCCCGCGACCAGGAGATAACCCCCATCGTGCAATCGCAATCAGGGTTTCCTATTTCTTTGTTACCTTTTACTTCAAAACTCCCTGATGCGATAAGGCCTTTCTTTTTTAACTCCCGGTCTCCTTACCTTTTTCATGGGACCACACCCCTTCGTCGCATCGCAAAAAACATAAGTCCTCTTTCCAAAGCGTTGGTCCTCTAATGGCCCAACCCACCGATTTGATCTCATCTGTTGAATCCACAAGAACCAACGGCAGAGATTGCGTCGCGCTCCGCCCATAACCCTTCGCCATCGCCCCCTTCCTTGAATGTTTAACTAAGGAATTCTTACATGCTCTTTAGTTCTACTGATATGTTATGTTGAAAAATCTAATTGTTTGCAAGTAAGTTTCAGAGAATACTTAATTTCTCTCTAAGTTTACTTATTTGTTGCTCTAAGGTCTGCTTAGTATTGTTTAGTTGAAGAATCCTTCATTGCTCTTTAGGTTTTTACTATGCTAATCATGCTAAAAGCTTTTCGTTGTTATTAGTTTGTTAAAGGATCCTTGATTTCCCCTTAACCTACTATATTCTCTCCTCCATGTTCATTTCACTCACTCAAAACCTACTTAGAACCATTTGGCCTTGTTTACTTGTCCTATGAAAAACCCTTGAACTATTTTTTTCACTTTTCAAGACCTTTGCAGACTCCATAGCCCAATGGATTGATCCTCTCTTACTATACTTATTCTTCTTGACAACTTATCCAACAAAACAAACAAACAATCAAACCCTAATCCCTATAACTAGCCTAAAATCAAACAAGTTAAACCCTTCACATAAAAATAGAGAGAGCCCTCTCTGAATCCAGGAAGGCTAGGTCCTAGGACTCCAAAGTTTGGTTTGATGTTACCCCTGTTCCTTTGTTCTTGCCAATCTACAAATTACGGGGAGCTAACAGGACCCAATGGGGCCCGGGTTAAAACCCTAATGGTTGGAGCAAGCAGAGGGGGGGCCCAAAATTTTGGGTGGTGTTGTAGCGGCTACAACAGGTCGACAAGGGAAAAATGGTCCAAGTCTATGGGAGGGGACAACATTGGGTTCTCTTTGGGTTTCTTTCCCTTTTTTTAGGGGATTTTCCTTCTGGGGCCATTATCAGAATAGGAGATATAGTAGAAAGATGGATAATTAGTGATATTAAATAGACAGGAAAGTATCTGGTGAATGCATAGGTGGGGTCAGTGATGGAGAATTGAATTATTGTCGTGGGAAGATCACCGACCACTGTCGCAACTTGGTCATCTATAGAATTCACTTGATTATGTAAAATAGCAAGGAAAAATAATTTTATGGCCTTTCTGTATTTAAATAAATTAATTTTTTCCAAATTTCCGTTATTGGTTTACCATTAGGGGGAGCAGGTCCATTGCGCAGGAGAGGGAAGCTTTTATGGTTGGTAATGATTGGATGATGGGGAAGGGTAGTGCCAGGTGGTGGTGTTTGATTGGGAGTGAGATGGATGGTGGGGGGAAATCAAACAGAAGGGGTATCAGTGGGAGTGTGGTCTGTGAGGGTGACTTGGCGAATGGTGAGTGGAGGAGGTAGGTTGAGGTGGGTGAAGTGATGGTGGGGTAGGGTAGGTGTCATGGTGCATGGGCATTGGTGGATGGGTCGCATGGTTAATGCTGTGATACTTTTTGAAGGGGTGGGGGGGAGGGGGAGGGGGTGTAATGAGGGAAATGGAGGGGGGGTGTGAAATGATGTGAAGACGACATGTAGTGTGGTGGGTCTGCCATTTTCGGACCCCTCCCTACGAGCAAAGCGCGATGGAGCTTGGGGGGTCCGAAGACACTCCCTCGCCATTGATCTAGGTCGGGGATCATCTCAGCTGTCTATTTTTCCATAAAATCAAAACTTTGGATAAAATATCATACCATCATCTTTATTACATGTGCTCAAAGTGCGATTAATTACAAATTAATCCTAATTAACTCTAATAACTTTCAAACCACCTCTTTACATATTCATGTTTCATTTGGACTAGCAGAACATTTTTTCTCTATTTTTTCTATATGTTAATCACGTTGAAATGACATGATTATTCACAAATCCTAATCTATTTTATTTTTAGTCTAATCATGATTACATGGTGTGATATACTAACTATTTCTACTTATCCTATCTACAACGTGGCATTTTAGCTAGCATAAAATTTATTCAAAATTTCAAAGAATGAATTGATGCATTGTATTTCTTAAGTGGCATTTAGGCTTGCTTACTCCTACACATTCTTTTTGGGGATTGTCGATTTTTTATTTTTATTTATTTATTTAAATTATATTTTTCTGCTTGTCTCATATATGTTTTTTTTATACCCTCTTTTCATGTCTTTATATATTTTTTCTTTTTGTTTTGTAAATCATTTACAGAATATAATATTATTTACAATTTCATCGACTGAAAGAGAATAACCAATCATTAATTGAACCTATGAATCATATGACCCTAACAACTACTACCATGGAGATTGGATGTTAGCATTTTTTCTATGGAACCGTTGTATTGCTAACATTGTGTATGCAAGGGATCATAACTGAGAAGATAATGATATGTAATTGCAAAGATTTCATATATTGGTTGTAGAATTGTATTCATGTCTTTTATGGTTGCTATTTGTTGAGACATGGATGGGTTTTTGTTATCATATTTGGTATGCTACTAATGGATTTATGTTGAGAGTGTGTATATTTTTTGTGTGTTTATGAGAAAATTGGTTGTTGTAGAGAGATTGTTATATGCGAAAATTGTTTTATTGTGAGTCTAGTATGAAATTAGGATGAAACAAGGCTCACCTTCATTGTATGTAGAGTTCACAGGACACCGTTTGAAAATATATGAACTCAGGTCCTTCTGGATTTTAAGTTTTGGGCCTTGAATATTGCAAGTAGCGGCCTGTAGGCTAGTGGTGTCTTTATAAGGGGGTGTGGCTTCCTTCCAGTAGAGGCTAGATAAATTTCTCAAGGAGTAGAGGCTTCCTTCTAGTGGTGTATAGAAAACTTGAAGGTGGTAGCCTTCATAGTTATAGGAGAGGTGGCTTCTGATTGAGTTGTGGCTCATATTTCTTTGCAAGTAGAGGTTTTCACACTGGTGGTGGCCAGTGACTAGGTAAAGAAGAATATTTTGAATAATAATAAGAAGCATACAAAGACAACAACAATGGTGGTTTTTCCCAGTTGGGTTTTCCACCAAATATCTGGTGTCTCCTATGTGATGATGATTTGTGTGGTTTTGATTTGATGGTTATATTTTTATTATTACTTGTGCATGTTATTCATATGATTTATATGATTATATTATATTTTGAAAATATACATTACGCTACTAGTTAAATGTTACATATTCAATAATTGTTTAAAATGGAAAAAAGTTTTACTAATTTATCTATCTAGTACAATAATGATTCACCCCACTCTTAGTAGTGATCTAGATTTCCAATAGCAAGTGGAGTTCCCCTATTTTCAACATGTTATTTTTAGTTGCAAGTGGTAGGATACCTTTGACTGAACAAATGTAAATGAAGACCATGATAGTGGGATAATATGTATTAACTCTAAAAAAAAGTTGGTTGAAACTAAGGAGCCTTACGTATTCCCAAATATTTGCAACCAAGTGTACTTTTACCTAGATGTGTTAGATGGGAATTGGTGGCTTGTACAGAGACCACATTGAGACATGATTCTAGATCAAAACATATTTTTGAGAAAAAAATGTTATAATGGAAACCTATGAAGATAATCTCGACGATGGTAGCCAAGAGTGTCATATGTTTTGTTTCAACATTTAAAGATAACAATTTGTGAGTTTTTTGGAAACCCACTAGATTGAGTTTTAATTTAGTAGACAAAATCTATCTTTAGATAGAGCACTATTAGTGTGACTCTTTTAAGCTCTTGATATAATGATATTTTTTCTCGTGCAATTTATGATCTTAGTTGTGTTTGTTAGGTCCCTATTTATGACTGCTATTTACTATGAAAAATGTGTTTGAGTATTTTTTGTTAAATATGGTTGAGTTTGGTTCTTTGACTTGACATACATTAACACTTGAAACTATAGTTTTTTTAATTGATTATGGTTGTATATAATTTAAATTGAGCATTTTCTCTTAAAGCACACCATTTACTCTATTTGTTTGGTCTAATGTTTGTAGATGATATTAAATAGAGGTTCAATTCAAAATATTGTTACAATGTGTCATTAAGCGGTTATGGTTGGTCTATTATAGTTAGAAATAATGGTTGATTATTGTTAACAATTGCAGAACATGTAGACATGGTTTGATCATTTTTTGCTATAGTTGACTATACTTATTTTTAATTGATTATTTTCTTATATAATTTAAAATGATGACATAATATAAATGGAATTTTTTGTCTCCAAAGAGCATAATTTATTATGTTTATTTCATTTAATGTTTTTATATTATGAGAATGAATACAAGATACCCATCTTATCATTATGATATTTTTTAAATGATATTAATGAAATGAATTAGGTACAATGCAATAGTTCGTATTTTGTATGAATTCAAAGCTGTTTGATGAACATATTTTTACAATTGCAATCCAATATTATACCCATGGGAATATCCCAAGTAATGATAAATTATAACTTATTATTTTTAGTGTAAGTTAATTACATAATGAAAATATACAATATATATCATAATTTTAAAGAACTTTGTAATTAATATAACAAGTGTCAAAACAAAATTCACCTTGTTGTAGGTGCTTAAGGTTGTATTTTTCTCATCATCTTTATATTTATATTTTTTTTTGTATAATGTGTCCATAGTAGGATTTATAAAATTAATGTAGACTCAAGGTTGTGTAATAGCCTATGAATAATTTAGCCACTGATTAAAGATGCTATATGAAAAATTTAGTCCATATTTTTAAATATTTTCTATCAAAAATATTATTATTTTTGCAATCTATGATGTTAGATTGTTTTAATTTTAATTTAATTATTCTTTTATTATTTTTTATACATAGAGTGTCCATAATAGGATTTTCAATCACAACTCAAATTAAACAATTTCATAAAATTAAAGTTAAACATTATATGACAACTCTAAATTAAAATGAGTGATACATCTCAAATTTAATTTAAAAATAGAGATATCATTAATAACGTCATTCATAATTTTACTCATAATACATTTTATAAATCAAACAACAAAAATATCAACATGATATGAAAAAACATTATACACATGAGCAATATAGATATTAAATAGGCAAATCAATAAACATGAGAGGTATATATGTGATCAATATACATCTCGAGAAAATCAATAAACATATAAATACATTTGAAATTAAATATACAATGGTATGAAACAATTAGCTAGGTGAGGCACTAAAGCCAGAGGCATCAACATCTTTGGTACCAAGGATACTAGAAGGTCGATCAATGTCCATGCCAATGACAATGACATTTATTTTAAAGTTCGACTGGTGAGACATGTTCGGGGGGATTTAAATTCCGATCACTTGGATACATAAGGGATTACCAACATGTTTTTTTCCAATTGTGCTACCACCCACAGACCAAATGATAATGACATTAAAGAATGAGATTACTCTCCATTAGTAGCTATATCACTCAATTTGACTGCACCATGTAAAAAATCATGAATAAAATATTGCGGCATAGGTGTAACATAAATGGAGGAAGGAGGAGTGGTGAGTGGATTGGTGGAATTTGGTGTAACTGATGATAAATTTGGAGGAGGAGGAGGAGGAGAAGGAGAATATAATGGTAGAATATTGGTCGAGGATATTCTAGATGATGATGTATATGGAGAAGGAAGGGCTGGTGTAGATGGTGATATGTGTGGTGTAGGAGGAGAATATGGTGGATCAATAGATGGTTTAGATAGTGATGTATGTGGAGAAAGAAGAGGTGGTGGTGGATTACTGGGTGATCAAGCTGATGGGTTAATGAATGGTCCAATTAGTGGGTCGGTGGATGGTCCAGCTAGATGATGACTAGATATTGGTCAATTTGGTGTACGACTAGGTCATGGAGGATGGTGGATGTTAGTCGGTTTATTGTAAGACTATGTAGTGGTGAATCATGAGATGGAGGACCATCATCATCATCCTTAGAGGCATCAGGTACAAAATCCCTCAACATCTAGATGAGGTTGCAGGAACTAACAACATGACACATCGATGTCATCATGTCACGAGGAACGGTTTCCCATATGTTGAATAACTCTTGGTATTAGAATATCTCTCCGACATACACATGAATGACCCCCTCCCTGGTGAAGATACCACATATGGAATTTTCCACATCTATGCAAACTCTATGGTTCAGCCTCCACGACAAGCGAGTTCTAGGTACTAGAGGCTATTGCTTAATCTCTTGCATCTCCTCATCTTGTTAGGTGTTATCACTCATAATTTTGCGAAACATTACTTGACATGGTCATACAGTTTATTTATCAAAAGGATAAGGTCTCCTTAAGCCTTTCAAGTTGGTATAGGAAAATTTCATTTTTTTTACATATTTAACCTATCCTAAGGTTCAAGGCCACCTCCATTTAGGTCATGTCATGTCCCATCAATCATCATATGTTGTTAGTTTTAATTTCCCAAGAAATTAAATTGAAAAGGGACACTTTAGCCAGTTTTTCCTCTTTTCGTAGTGAATTCAGTGTAAAATAGGCAGAAAACGCTATAAAACTGGCTAATAATTTCGTAGCAAATATGAGGATTTCTCTGTTTTTTTACTGTTGAGCAGTCAACTTCAAGGATGGTTTCTGGGAAAAAAGAGAAGTATTTTAAGAAACTGAGAGAGGTTATTTTCAAACACATATCAAATAAAAATAACCTCTTTCACTTTTCTCAAAGGTACTAAAAATGGGTTTTCATAATGCAGAATTTTCCTGTTTTATACATGTTTTTAGAATGCAGATTCTGGACAACTAGATATGTGTTTCAAAAAACCAGGAGATTTTTTCTTCAAGACATACTGACCTACAACAACCTCCTTAAATTTTTCAATATCTATCAAGGATAGGGAGATAATAACTCATCTCTGAGCCCTATGTTTTCAGAAAAAACAGAGTCATTTTAGTGATGAATAAACTTGTTAAAGGTGAAAATGATGTTTTTTGAAGAGGGTAAGAGGCAAGTTTGCATAATCATATTTCATAATATCACTTTTCAGACCTACATATGAAATTTGAAAGAAAAAGGAATATTTTTGAATTTTCTCCATTATCAGGTAGTTTCGTAGTGTGCTCCAGGCTTGAAGGCCAAAAAACACTACGAAAATTCCTATAAGAGAATTTTTTCTTTTAAAGTCAGTTTTTGCATGATTCAAGGAGGGGAATTCATGGTTGCAATGTTCCATGACATGATGAAGGTGTTAGAATAGCAAAGAAGTCAAGAAGATTGATGGAAAAGCCATTTTTCCCACTCTACTAAAACACGCTACGAAAATTTATGTACATGACCGTTTTAGCAGTCAACTTCAAGTTTGATTTCAGAACAAATGAAAAAGTATTTTGGAAATATAAAAGAGGTTTTTCTTCAGCACAGGTCTGTCTACAAAAAACTCTCTCAGTTTCTGCAAAGCCATCAGGGTTTGGAAATTATACATTCATCTTTGAAGCCTATTTTTCATAATTTTCACTAACCAGATTTGTGAAAAAATTGTAAAAAGTTGACTTGGAGGAGGTCCACTTCAATATCCACGTGGCATAATGACACATCAACACTCTAGTACACTTATAAAATTATTTGGTTGTAGTTGATAAGTGTTATTAAATTGATTTGTTGAACTATTAATGAAAGAAGAGTCTTTTTTGTATTCAAACTCTGCAAAACAGAAATATCCCTAGGAAGTCTCCAAGTGATGGAATCATGTTTGAAATAGGTCTTTGAGGTGGGAATTCAAGGGGAGTAAGGTGGCATATCATTTTTATGATTCCTCACTCTATAAAGGAGAGATTTTTAGAGTTAAAAAGGGTGGGGATATGTTATGGCTGACTGCTACTATTGTAAACATGTTTTTGATCAATAATAGAGAGTGGCTATTAGTTTCTTCCTTCACCTGAGATTCATTTGATACTTTCATGAACACTTTCCTATGTATCTTATTACTTTATGTCAATATGTTAATGTTTGATTACTCAGAATTCTTGCTTTGAATGCTCTGACTTCCTTTCAAGCACTAAACTATTGGATATCTTTCTCAATGTCCTGCTTTCAGTATCTTAATGTTCATTACTCAGAATTCATGTTTCTCATGCTCTGACTTCCTTTGAACATTTATATATTGAGTAAACTTTGTATGTGTGTATTCTAATTTTATTCAAGTATCTACATGCCTCAACTTCCACAAGGAGAGCCTTTGTCATTGAGATCCCTGTCACTGACTCCATAGCCCAATGGTAGCAAGCCTTCATCTTTTCAACCTACAAACATACAAAACCAAGACACAATTCATAGAGTTAGCCATCTAATCCTATCATTATCTAATATCATAAACCCCTTTGAGAGAGCCCTCTCAGACTGAAGAGGCTAAGCTTCAGTCAAAAGTTGGTTTGAAACAGTTACATAGAGTTGTCTGATCAGCATCCAATCAAGTGAAATTTTGTGATAACATTGGGGAGGCCCATTCCCATCACATTTGTTGATATCTACTAAAATAAAGACAATAATAATAAAATAATTGAAACAAAACATTATAATAAATACGCGTGTATTAAATAAGAAAAAAATATATACAAATATATTTATTAAAACATAAAAATAACAATATCTTGATCATCTTGTGGATTAACTATAATAAATAGTATGTTTAAGCATCTTCTCTAACCCATCCCTGCATATGGATATTTGATCAGAGGCTCGGTATTTTAGCTCAAAAATGAAAGTGCTTAGGATTTAATGAAACCAAAATGATAGCAACCAGCCTGTTGCAAGGAATCCAATGCAACTCATTTCGTTGAAAACCGAGTTCGAATGAAGGAGTTATGCTATGTTGATCGTCATTTAGAACAGACAATTTTTTATTAAAAAAAATGTAGAACAGGTACAGGTTAATGAAATGGAAGCCTAGTCATCACTCAGGGAATATTCTTTAGTTTTAGTCCAATGGGACTATGACAAGTGTCACTCCGAGATTCACCAGTTTGGTTTTTGAAGGTAAAAATTGTCCAATAACATCTAAGGGTTGAATTTGGGTTAATAACATTATGTGTTGGAAATTTCTATTTTTTATTTAATTAAAGTTATATATATATATATATATATATATATATATATATAATTAAAAATCATATATATATATATAACATACGATGCATATATATATATATATATATATATATATATATATATTTCATTTTTTAAAATCTTAATTAATTAAAATTTATATTATTTAAAACTCCACCTAGTATGCATTGCAAATTCCAAATCAACGCATTACATGAAGGTTTCATAATTTTATGATATGACATGGCATGCATTAAGTTTCAAGTTCACGTTGGCATACGTTGGAATGGCATATATATTAAACTATTTACAAACCTTAAGTTATGAATGGAGGCATATAATTATTGTTTGTTGGGCACATTAAATTATGGTTATATTAATGATGGCATATTATATGGTCCGATGGAACTGTTAGAAGGTTGGGTCAACTCATCATCAGAGTAAGAAAAGGATTGAATTACAAAAGGCCAAAAACAAGGAATTTGGTGGTACCATAGACTATTTTTAGTCTCGTGGACATTAAAATATCATTCATTCATTCATATATTTATATGACGGTGGCAACAAACTATAGTCCCGACACAATATTTAATTAGAGGCGTATGTTCAAAGGTGTGTTTGATACAATATTTAATTGGAGGCATATGTTCAAAGGTGTGTTTGCAATATTAACCATGACATACCATATAAATGTTGTGGAGAAGTTTATTATTTCGGCAATGAAAAACAAAGAAACGTGGTCGAGGTCTGTGGCTCAAACCTGTGACCTCCCTCCTCCAAACTCACACCTCCACCATCAGGCCATGGGCCAATTCCTTGTTATGAATCAAATGTCACCGCTATTTGAAGAGTATTAGGCACCGAGTTGGGGGTCCGGAGGAGACCAACCCCGTGGGCCAGCCCCCTCCCACACGACTGTGCGCCTGGAACCAGGAGCCAACACCTACAATCTGACGAAGTTTTTTAAAGGAGATTAGTATGTATTTAATTACGTTAATACGTGGTTAGGCCATGTTAATCCATTATTTGTGCTAAGTGTGGATTAACGCTAAATATTCTCACTTATCCACTAAACTCATACTTATAGTAACATTAAGTGTGCACTTAACTTGGCGGACTCACTAGATTCGGCAGAAGCTTCACATTTAGTGGAGTTAACTAGCGAACTTCCAGATTTAGTGGAGAAAAACTATAGAAAATTGGTTTTTCCATAATTGAGGCAATATTCAACAAATTGGGTGCAGGAAGAGTCATTCTAGACAATTTTTTTATGTTTTTGAGCCATTGGAACAGGTTGTAGAGGTAGAAGAGGTCATCTACACATGTTTTTGTTGCCGTGAATATTTTTGAAGCTTAAGACCACCAGGAGGGAAGGCCATGCCCAGAGCATCTGGTAACCAAATTGAGTAAAAAAATAGTTGTTTCGGATATATTTCGATGCTTTAAGCTCATTAGAACAGGTTCCAAAAGCATTTGATGCATGTAAACAAAATTTTGAGCAAATTTGAGCTAATACAAAGGCCCAAGCTATGGAGCTGGACCAAGGAGATGTAGACTAGGAGGGGTGAACTCCTTCATCAAAACTCAGTTTTATTGTATAAGTTTGTGTGGTTTTCTATCATTTATGTTGCTATTGTTCAACATTTTAAATTCATGCTTTATGCTTTCAAAAACACTCATAAAATTCAGTTTTAATTCCTCTTTTGACACACATAAGAAACAAGAGAATTTGCACATCAAGCATAAGATCAGTAAATAAGTGTTATATCCGAAATCGAAATTAGCACAACAATAAATAATATTCAAAATTTATATCAAGTTGGTATCAGAGCCTAGTTGAAAGGCAAGGTTATTTGCTTGATAGTTGCTTGAAGTTTTATGCAAGTTAATGGTTGCAATTTTGTGATGCTGACAAGGTTAAAGTTGCAGAAAGGTGAAGGGAATTTGTTGGTTGCAAGTCCTGAGATCAGGACCAGATGAAGGAGAGTTAAAATAGCATCATCCTTATCCAAAATTCCACTCATAGCTGCACTTCAAGAGCCTCAAGTTTTGTCTCAAGAAGATGAGATTGAAGAGGTGAAATTTGTACAAGAAGATAAGTTGATTGAAAAGGTACAAGCATCAGATTTGAGCTTGAATCCTTATCCATTACATCAGGAGTTGGAGAGACTCATGGACATTTAGAAGAGGAGGATGTCAAGAGAGACTTCAAGGACATTCAAATAATGGCTAAAATCATGTTTGATGCATTCACTGCAGAAAGAGCAGGAGGAGGTTCTAAGCCTCCATATGGAGAAGGAACTTCAAATGGTAAGAAGGATGAAGATAAAAGTTCAAAGGAGAGCAGAGGAAAGCCACCTCCATCTCCACCATATTCATCATCCTCATCATCCCCATCTGCATCATCTTCCACTTCCACCGCAAAGACCACTCACACTCACTCAAAATCCACAAAGGGAAAGACTCCATTACTAAAATTGGACATTAAGTTTGAACTACCCATGTACAATGGCGAGGCAAATGCAGAGAGGCTTGAAAATTGGATATGTAAATTGGAGGTGTATTACAGAACTCAAAACCTTCAGGAGGATGACATAAATATCCAGTTGGCTTCATTAAGGATAGAAGGAGTTGCACTAGTTTGGTGGGAAGCAAAGACTCAAGAGGAAATGTGAATCCATGGTAAGATATCCATTTCTTGGGTTGAGTTTATTTCTTCCATTAAAAGAAAGTTTTATCCATTAGCCTACATGCAAAAAGCTATTATGAATTGGAAAAATTTTATGCAGCTCAAGGGTCAAATAGTTCAAGAGTATACCTAGGAGTTTAGAAAGAGAGCTTTGTTGTTAGGAATAAATTTGAATTCCCACGATACACTTTTGAAATATATTGGGGGTTTACATTCCTATTTGAAGCATACTATTCTCATGTTTAACCCAAGGAATTTAGATGAAGTTTGTGTACAAGCCACACAATTGGAGGCAAGGGGAAAACAAACCATAGATGAGAAAGGAGAAAGTGAGGGTAAAGGGAAATCAAAGTTTTTTGGAAGAGGAAAAAGAAATAGCTTTGTAAAAAGAGAGAAGGAAAAACTCACATGCAAGAACTATTCAAAGACTGGCCATGATGAAGACCATTGTTGGCAACATCATCCAGAATTGAAACCAAATAGACTGAAAGCCAAAGAGAAAGGCAAAAGTGTTTCTATAGATGAACAAGAATTAGGGTCAGATTCAGGAGATGAGACAAAAATTACAGCCATGGGTTTGAAAGGTAAACATGTTGCAAGCACTAGTTCTTCAAATTGTTCAAATGATACTCATGATGAAGATACAAGAATAAAACTTTTCCACATTAGAGTTGTCTCTAAACATATCAAGATTGATACACTTTTTGATAGTGGGTCACAAGCTAACCTGATTTCTGAAGATTTGGTTAAGTAGATAGGCCTTGGAACTATTAGACATCCAAGACCATATCCTTTGGGTTGGATATCCAAGAATGCAAACTTGCAGGTTACAAGGAAGTGCTTACTCAAATTCTCCATCAAATCAAACTTTCTTGATAAAGTTGAGATTGATGTGGTGTCGCTAAAGATATCAGGTATTGTATTGGGAAGTCCTTATTTGTATGATAGGAAAGTTGTATTTCATCACCATGAGAACAAGTATCACTTGTTTAAGGATGGTGTCGAGTACATAATTAGAGTGCATAATAAGAAGACAGGTTTGTCTCTTCTACATGCAAGTGAAATGAAGAAGATAATGAATGCAAGTCAAAACTTGACATTGTTGATGATCAAACAAAGAGATGTTTTGAATCACACTTTTCATAAAGATGCTTATGCTTGTAATGAGTTGTTTCAGGATGTTAACAGGTTGCCTTCGAAAGAAGGTGAAAAACATTTGCAACAGTCAACAATAGTGTTGAGCAGTGTTGGAAAAAGATGTCGGTGCAAGCGGG
The DNA here is from genome assembly GCA_034641835.2 of Pinus albicaulis. NCBI lineage: Eukaryota > Viridiplantae > Streptophyta > Pinopsida > Pinales > Pinaceae > Pinus > Pinus albicaulis. The sequence goes on along the minus strand of CM076579.1, from coordinate 1,571,383,100 downwards.
TGAAAAGGTCAAAGATAAAGTGACAAAGAAGCTTGGCAAAGAAGGCATGGATTTCATAAATTTTATTGCTAGTTTCCAAAAGGTACGTGGCAATGGCAAAGATACTTGGTCAAGAGTTGATGCAAGTACAAGGCAAAAGCAGCTAAAAATCGTCATGGTGAGAGTGTGCAAGGTGAGAAATTTTGTAAGTTTCATTTGATTGTTGACCAAGGTAGGAACAAGATGGTTTCTGCAAGTATACATTTTTATTCTGCAAATTCTGAAATATTGCAGCATGACAGTGCTAATGACAACAAGAGAAGGTCGCATGAATCAAGGAAAAAGTTGACTTTTTATGAAAATCTCCAAATGATGAAATTGAGAAAATTTCAATGGATAAAGACTAGAATGGTGAGGGAACAGTCCCTTCATCCACATAATCAATAATCAAGAGAGCTTTTGGGGTCCAAAAGGATTCTAATAGGGATGAATGATCAGAGGCTCAATATTTTAGCTAAAAAATGAAAGTGCTCAGAATTGAATGAAACTATAACGACAACAACCATCTCGTTGCAAGGAATCGAACACAACTTGTTTCGTTGAAAACCAAGTTTGGATAAAAGAGTTATTCTCTGTTGATCGTTGTTTAGAACAGAGAAATTTTTATTAAAAAATTGCAGAACGGGTACAAGCTAATGATATGCCAATGCATTCAGCGCTTAGGAAATCTTCTTCAGTTTTAGTCCAATGGAACTGTAACAAGTGTCACTTCGAGATTTGCGAGTTTGGTTTTTGAAAGTAAAAATTGTCCAATGTCCTCCAAGGATTGAATTTGGGTTAACAATGTTATATACTGGAAATTTCTATTTTTTAAATAAATAAAATAAAATTAATAAATATATATATATAATTTTTTTTCCATATATTATATTATATATATATTTTTTAAAATACATATATTATATCATTTTTTTTAAATAATAAATAATTAAAATTTATATTTAAAAATCCAAATTCCAAATCAACACATTACATGAAGGTTTCATAATTTTATAATATCACATGGCATGCATTAAGGTTCAAGTCTGTATGATGATCACGTTGGCATACGTTTGAATGACATATATATTAAACTATTTACAAACCTGAAGTTGTGAATGGAGGCATATAATTATTGTTCGTTGGGCACATTAAACTATGGTTATACGTTTGAATGACATATATATTAAACTATTTACAAACCTGAAGTTATGAATGGAGTCATATAATTATTGTTCGTTGGGCACATTAAACTATGTTTGAATGACATTTATATTAAACTATTTACAAACCTTAAGTTATGAACGGAGTTAAACTATGGTTATATTAATGATGGCGTATTATATGGTCCGATAGATTGATATGACGGTGAGAACAAACTATAATCCCGACACAATATTTAATTGGAGGCGTACGTTCAAAGGTGCGTTTTAATAACGGTGGCATACCATATAAATATGGTGGAACCGGCGGTGCAAAACATGGAACCGGGATCAAGGCCCGAGGCTTGAACCCATAGCCTTTTTCCACTAAACTCAAGACTCCACCAAAAGGCCATTGGCAGGTTCTTTTTCTTCGTGGAATGCCACCGCTATTTGAAGTATGAACTCCGAGTTGGGGGTCCAGATGGGGCACAGCCCCCTCCCACACGACCGCGCGCCCAAAACCAGGAGCCAACACCTACAACCAGGCGAAGTTTTTTAATGGAGATTAATACGTACTTAATTATGTTAATACGTAGTTAGGCCACGTCAATCCATTATTTGCACTAAGTGCGTATTAGCACTAAATGCGCTCGCTTATTCACTAAACTCATACTTATCTTAACATTAAGTGAACGTTTAACTTGGCGGCACTTTTGGCAGACCCAACAGTTTTGGCGGAAGCTCCACATTTAGTGGAGTTAACTGGCAGACTTCCAGATTTTGTGGAGAAAAACTAGAGAAAATTGGTTTTGCCATAACTGAGGCAATATTCGACCCAATTGGGTGCATGAAGAGTCATTCTAGACACATTTTTATGTTTTGGAGCCATTGGAACAGGTTTCAGAGGCAGAAGAGGTCATCTATATAGGTTTTTGTTATCGTGAAGATTTTTGAACCCTAGGGCCTCTAGGACGGAAGGCCATGCCCATAACATCTGATAACCCAATTGAGTAAACAAATAATAGTTTCTGATAGATTTAGATGTTTTAAACTCATTGGAATATGTCCCAAAAGTATTTGATGCATGTAAACAACATTTTAAGCTAATATGAGCTAACACAAAGACTCAAGATATGGAGATGGACCAAGGAGATGTAGCCCAGGCGGGGTGAACTCTTTCATAAAAACTTTTCTTTATTGTATCATTTTGTGTGGTTTGCTGTCATTTATGTTTCTGTTGTTCAAAAATTTAAATTCATGCTTTATGATTTCAAAAACATTCATAAAATTCAGTTTTAATTTCTCTTTTGACACACGTAACCAACAAGAGAACCTACACATTAAACATAAGATCAGTAAATAAGTTTTATATCTGAAATTGAAATTAGAACAACAACAACTAGCATTCAAAATTCAGATCAATATTGTATAAGATCAAGGACATGATTTTTTTCTCCAACTAAAAAAGTCACACATCTATTTTTCAACCAGGGTACATGCCCACTCCACTTGTCCCCTCTTGGGAAAAAAATTCCCCAAAGGTGCATATATGCATTAGAAATAGGCCCAAGAAGGAAGCGAGGTACCATTGGTCATGTGGCATGAATCCTTTCAAAAATTAAAATGAAGAGCTCTTATGCAAAGGGGAAAAATAACATCCCTTAAAAAACAGAGCAACAAAGATCTAAAGCAAAAGAAATGTCACAAAATATCTTTGACCACCTAATAAATCATGGCCTCTAGACTAAATTTTCTACATACAACATTAAAAAAATAATAATGCACTGTCCATTAAATATGAAGTGTGTGAATTCCATGACAATAAGGGACAAAATTTGACACCCTATACACTAAAGGAATCAACCTACAACTGGATACCAAAAACCTGGAAGTCCACCAGCGAAGAATCTGCGGCCTGACATATCTTTGGAAAAAAGCTAGATGGCTCTCTCCTACTATTCCAAGTGGTAGATCAGGGACGTGGAGCCAAAATTGCCCCTCCTATAAATCCTTGTGATAAAATACATGTCCTCCTCTGTGGGTTGATACCATAGATCAAGATTAACCCTAAATTTTTGCCTACCATGATCCCACCAACGAATCAACTATTATAAATGTCACGCCAGGAGGTAACTCCACAAATTGAACGACGAATTTGATATAGGGTGCTCATGAATATATACATGGAAGTGAGACTGTTGGGATTCATTTCCCAATGTCTCTTAGACTTCCTTATTTTCTATTTTACATTAATATACCATTTCTCCCAATCCATTAGGATTAGGTGTCAACATCCCCCTCTTAACATGAAGGGATGTTGGTGAGTCTAGGCATCACTTTGAATTTTTCAAACTTTTCTCTTCCAAGCGCTTTGGTGAAGATGTCTGAAATCTGCTCATTTATGGAACAATGACGTAGATGGATAGTTTTGGCATCAACATGATGTCAAATCAGATGGTATTTTGTATTGATGTGATTCGTTCAATCATGGAACTTTGGGTTCTTGGCCAACTTTATTTCAGAATTGTTGTCGATCATGAGTGGAGTTGAATGCATTTGTTTCATCTGCAAATCTTCTAGGATTTTCCTGAGCCACACAATTTCCTTTGTCGCTTCAGCTGTTGCCACATATTCTGCTTCAGTTGTGGAATCTACTGGAACTGAATATTTGTGTGATCTCTAGGAGACAGCTCCCGATCCAAGACTCATAGTATAACCTGAAGTAGATACCCTAATTTCTTTGTTTCCATCAAAGTCTGAATCAGAGTATCTGATCAAGCTGAAGTTGCCCACATGTGTATATTTGAATCCAAAGTCTTGAGTCCCTTTCAATTACTTTAGAACTCTTTTTGTAGCAGACCAATGTCCTTCACAAGGTTTTTTCATAAACCTCGAGAGGATTTCAACAACAAATGAGATGTTTGGTCTGGTAGTAGTTAGGTAGATGAAAATTCCTACAAGATGTCTATACTTTGTTGCATCCTCAAATTCCTTGCCTTCAATGGATGTGAGCTTCAAGTTTTGTTCCATTGGAGTGGTCAAAGGATTGCATTCAGCCATGCCAAACTTGTTCAATAGATCTCTAATGTATTTCTTTTGAGAAAGTAATATAAATCTAGGATGTTGAGTTACTTCAATACCAAGATAGTAGTGAACATAGCCCAAATCAGTCATTTCAAAACCTTTCTTCAATTCCTTCTTTATGGATGCAATATAACTCTCATTGTTCCCTGTCATCAAAAGATCATCTACATACACCACAAGATATACAATTTTTTCCCAACTTTCTTAACAAACAAAGTTGCATCATCAAGGTCAAAATGTTTGAAGTTAAGTTTTAGAAGATGCTCAGTTAATTTCTCATACCAGACTCGCGGTGCTTGCTTGAGGCCATACAAGGATTTTATAAGCTTGCATACTTTTTGTTCTTGGCCCTTCACAACAAATTCTTCTGGCAGGGACATAAAAACCTTATCCTTTAGATATATATTCAAAAAAGCGATTTTTACATCTATTTGATGGAATTTCCAACCCTTCTGAGCTACTAAGGAAAAGAGTGTCTGGATGGTGACCCATTTTTCTGTGTTGGAAAAGTTTCCTCATAATTGACCCCTTCTTTCTATGCAAAACCTTTTGCCACAAGCCTAATTTTGTGCTTGTCAAGTGAGTCATCTTCTTTGTACTTGTTCTTTTAGACTCACTTGTATCCAAATGGTTTGGTTCCTAATGGAGGATCAACCAGCTTCCAAGTGCCATTCTTTATCAAGGCATCATACTCCTTTTGCATCGCTTCATTCCATTCATCATGAGAAGCGACTTATTTGAAGGAAGTTGGTTCAATATCTGTAAACAAATTCAATTCGTAATTATAAGAAACATCCATATCAATAGGTGAATCAGAATTATCTATCTCACCTCCATTTTTCCTGGTGGAACTTCTTGTTCCTGTCTTTCCAACCTCATCGGGAAGAACATTTTCCAATGTCTTTACCAGCCATTTTGGGGGACTTTCTAAGATGGCCCAGGCTGCTCATTTTATTGAGTTGAGATTGAATCAATATTTAGTCTCCCAATTTTTTCAATCACATCATTCAAGGTGTCATCTGTGGTCGGTTCTTCATGTGGGGGAGAGAGTGCTTTGGAAGACGATTCCATAAATTGATTCAGTATAGAAATCCCCGCTTCAAGATGTGGAATATGATTATCAAATTATTGAAATGAATTTGCATGTGTGAATCTATCCAAACGATCAATTTTCCACTCAACAACATCATCAATCTTGGAGGATCCAAGGAATATGAAATCTCTAGATACTACAAACTTCTTATTGACTTCATCATAGAGACGATATCCTTTGGAGCTATTGGAATACCCCAAGAATATACATTTTCAACTTCTAGCACCAAGTTTATTTCTTTGTACCTTAGGTATTTAATCATAACAGGTGGAACCAAAGACCTTGAAACGCTTTACCTAAGGAATGTGGTCATGCCACATTTAATAAGGAGTTTTATTTATGATTGTATTATAATGACACCTATTCTTTATGTACATAGCACATAGAACTGCATCAACCCAAAACATCAATTTTACATTCTTGAAAAACATCATGGAGCGAACCCTATTTAAAATTGTCATGTTCATTCTTTCAGCTACACCATTCTGTTGGGGATTATAGGGCACAGTTGTTTGATGCTTGGTCCCATGTTGGTGAAGATAGTTTTCAAATTCGTTTGAAGTGTATTATTTTCCACTATCAGTGCGCAAAGAGACAATATGAGTTTGTGAATCATTTTCAATTCATGCATGAAAATTCTTGAATGTTTGAAAAGAATCAGATTTGTTCTTCAATAAGTAAACCCTACACATTTTGGTGTAATAATTAATAAATGTCATAATATATTTATTTCCATTTGCAGAAGTGTTGGGCCTTGAAATTGTCATTTACTTCCATTAAATTTTCACTTATATTTCCATATTATCACCTTCACTCCACCTCCATTTCATTACATTTACCTTATCATTATCATTATTGGGTTACATTTATGTTTTTCCAAACTTTATTAATTCCTAGTATTTTTAAGTGAATTTGTGGTTGAAAATTAGAAAATAATATGCATATACTTATACCTAACAAGTGGAATGAGATTGTTGCCATGTGTAGATCAAAAAGAAGCTTCCAAAATATGATTATGTGGCCTCCTAAGGGCAAATTCAAATTTGAATGGAGAAGATCATGGGATCATAAGGATATGTGTCTCATTCCCTATTTGTATTGTAACTCTAAGAAGACATGTGCCTTATCACTTCCTATCTGGATTGCAACTCTAGAGATATAGGGAGAGATTCATGGACTCCCATTAATGAGATAGCTTCTCATCTTTTTGTATAAATAGGGGAAGCTTTCTCCTATCATGTCATGTGTAAAGTTGGAGTTATGCTCAAGATTTCAATAAAGAATTATATTGTGGCACCTTACTCATGAGTGTTCTTTAACTTTGACATGGTTTTGCTAAAATATGGAGCATCTCGACTTACCATCTCTCATACTTTTGGATCGGCCATCTACAATGTGTGATATTTATTTAATTTCATAGATTAGGATTTATTTGCTTTCTTAGTATTAGTTTTATAATGAGTGTGTAATCTTTGCTTTCCTAAAACATCTCAAGAAAGTAGATTCTTTTATTTCCAATTGGATTATGTTTGAGGCAATAAAGCTCACCATTGTTTAGTTTCTTTTCATGTTCTTACACTGCTTTCTTTGATCAGATCCTCAATTATATGTATAATTGGATGCTTTTGGTCATGTGGCATGAAACCTCTCAAAAATTAAAATGAAGAGCTCTTATGCAAAGGGGAAAAATAACATCCCTTAAAAAATAGAGCAACAATGATCTAAATCAAAAGAAATGTCACAAAATATCTTTGACCACCTAATAAATCATGGCCTCTAAACTAAAATTTCTACATAAAACATTAAAAAATAATAATGCATTGCCCATCAAATATGAAGTGTGTGAATTCCATGATAATAAGGGACAAAAATTTGACACCCTATACACTAAAGGAATCAACTTGCAATTGGATACCAAAAACCTAGAAGTCCACCATGCGAAGAATCTGTGGCCTATCATATCTTTGGACAAAATCTAGATGGCTCTCTCCTACTATACCAAGTGGTAGATCAGGGACGTGGAGCCAAAATTTCCCCTCCTATAAATCCTTGTGATAAAGTACATGTCCTCCTTTGTGGGATGATACCATAGATCGAGATTAACCCTAAATTCCTGCCTACCATGATCCCACCAACGAATCAATTATTGTAAATGTCCGACCAGGAGGTAACTCCATAATTGAATGATGAATTTGATATAGGGTGCTCATGAATATATACATGGAGGTGAGACTGTTGGGATTCATTTCCCAATGTCTCTTAGACTTCCTTATTTTCTATTTTACACTAACATACAATTTCTCCCAATCCCTTAGGATTAGGTGTCAATATCCCCCCCCTTAATATGAAGGGATGTTGGTGAGTCCAAGAATCACTCTGAACTTTTCAAACTTTTCTTTTCCAAGCCCTTTGGTAAAGATGTCTGCAATTTTCTCATTTGTGGAACAATGACATAGATGGATAGTTTTGGCCTCAACATGATGTCAAATCAGATGGTATTTTGTATTGATTTGCTTCGTTCGATCATGGAACTTTGGGTTCTTGGCCAACTTTATATCAGAATTATTGTCGATCATAAGTGGATTTGAATGCATTTGTTTCATCTGCAAATCTTCTAGGATTTTCCTGAGCCTCACAATTTCCTTTGTTGCTTCAGCTGTTGCCACATATTCTACCTCAGTTGTGGAATCTACTGAAACTAACTGTTTGCGTGATCTACAGGAGATAGCTCCTGATCCAAGACTCATAGTATAACCTGAAGTAGATACCCCAGTTTCTTTGTTTCCATCAAAGTCTGAATCAGAGTATCCGATCAAGCTGAAGTCGCCAACCTGTGTATATTTGAGTCCAAATTCTTGAGTCCCTTTCCAATACTTTAAAACTATTTTTGTAGCAGACCAATGTCCTTCACAAGATTTTTTCATAAACCTCGAGAGGATTCCAACAACAAATGAGATGTCTAGTATGGTAGTAGTTAGGTAGATGAGACTTCCTACAAGATGTCTATACTTTGTTGCATCCTCAAATTCCTTCCCTTCAATGGATGTGAGCTTCAAGTTTTTTTCCATTGGAGTGGTCAAAGGATTGCATTCAGCCATGCAAAACTTGTTCAATATATCTCCAATGTACTTATTTTGAGAAAGTAATATAAATTTAGGATTTTGAGTTACTTCAATACCAAGATAGTAGTGAACATAGCCCAAATCAGTCATTTCAAAACCTTTCTTCAATTCCTTCTTTATGGATGCAATATAACTCTCATTATTCCCTGTCATCAAAAGATCATCTACATACACCACAAGATATACAATTTTTTTCCCAAGTTTCTTAACAAACAAAGTTTCATCATCAAGGTCAAAATGTTTGAAGTTAAGTTTTAGAAGATGCTCAGTTAATTTCTCATACTAGGCTCATGGTGCTTGCTTGAGGCCATACAAGGATTTTATAAGCTTGCATACTTTGTGTTCTTGGCCGTTCACAACAAATCCTTCTGGCAGGGACATTAAAACCTTATCATTTAGATCTATATTCAAAAATGTTGTTTTTACATCCATTTGATGGAATTTCCAACCCTTCTAAGCTACTAAGGAAAAGAGTGTCTGGATGGTGGCCCATTTTTCTGTGGGGGGGATTTTTTCCTCATAATCGACCCCTTCTTTTTGTGCAAAACCTTTTGCCACAAGCCTAGCTTTGTGCTTATCAAGTGAGCCATCCGATTTGTAATTGTTCTTTTAGACCCACTTGTATCCAATTGGTTTGGTTCCCAATAGAGGTTCAACTAACTTCCAAGTTCCATTCTTTATCAAGGCATCATACTCCTTTTGCATCGCTTCATTCCATTCATCATGAGAAGCGACTTATTTGAAGGAAGTTGGTTCAATATCTGTAAACAAATTCAATTCACAATTATAAGAAACATCCATATCAATAGGTGAATCAGAATTATCTATTTCACCACCATTTTTCCTGGTGGAACTTCTTGTTCTTGTCTTTCCAACCTCATCGGGACGAACATTTTCCAATGTCTTTGTTAGCCATTTTTGGGGACTTTTTGAGATGGCCCGGGCTGCTCATTTTACTGAGTTGAGATTGAATCAATATTCAGTCTCCCAATTTTTTCAATCACATCATTCAAGGTGTCATCTGTGGTTGGTTCTTCAGAAGACGATTCCTCAAATTGATTCAGTATAGGAATCCCCCCTTCAAGATGTGAATCTGATTATCAAATTATTGAAATGAATTTGCATGTGTGAATCTATCCAAGCGATCAATTTTCCACTCAACAACATCATCAATCTTGGAATATTCAAGGAATATGAAATCTCTAGATACTACAAACTTCTTATTGACTTCATCATAGAGACGATATCCTTTGGAGGTATTGGAATACCCCAAGAATATACATTTTTGACTTCTAGCACCAAGTTTATTTCTTTGAACCTTAGGTATCAAATCATAACAGGTGGAACTAAAGGCCCTGAAATGCTTTACCAAAGGAATATGGCCATGCCACATTTCATAATGAGTTTTATTTCTGATTGTATTAAAAGGACACCTATTCTTTATGTACATAGCACATAGAACTGCATCAACCCAAAACATCAATTTTACATTCTTGAAAAACATCATGGAGCGAACCCTATTTAAAATTGTCACGTTCATTCTTTCAGCTACACCGTTCTATTGAGGATTATAGGGCACAGTTGTTTGATACTTGATCCCATGTTGGTGAAGATAGTTTTCAAATTCGTTTAAGTGTATTATTTTCCATTATCAGTGTGCAAAGAGACAATATGAGTTTGTGCATCATTTTCAATCCTTGCATGAAAATTCTTGAATGTTTGAAAAGAATCAGATTTGTTCTTCAATAAGTAAACCCTACACATTCTGGTGTAATAATCAATAAATGTCATCATATATTTATTTCCATTTGCAGAAGTGTTGGGCCTTGAAATTGTCATTTACTTCCATTACATTTTCACTTATATTTCCATACCATTACATTTGCCTTACCATTATCATTATTGGGTTACATTTATGTTTTTCCAAACTTTATTAATTCCTAGTATTTTTAAGTGAATTTGTGGTTAAAAATTAGAAAATAATATGCATATACTTATACCTAACAAGTGGAATGAGATTGTTTCCATGTGTAAGTCAAAAAGAAGCTTCCGAAAGACCCCTATGCGGCCTCTTAAGGCCAAATTCGAATTTGAATGGAGAATATCGTGGGATCATGAGGATATGTGTCTCATTTCCTATTTGTATTGTAACTCTAAGAAGACCTGTTTAGTACAAGACATGTGCCTTTGTTATAGCATCATTTTTCACCCTCATGTGATTCATGATTGTCTCTATGGCCTTGGGCACCCATTCCCACAGACTTGAACAAAATTCATAAAAAACAGTGTTAAAAATCCCATACGCGGGTATGCCCAGACTTTTCTGCGTGTATACGCGAGTCCACATGTACTTTTCTGCGTATGCCATTAAAATCATTAAAAAATATATAAAAATTCCCTATTTTCGGGCTGGGTTGATGGTTACTCCAGTAGTTCAACCACCCCAGCACGTGGCCAACTGTTTCCAACTGATTGAAACTACTTTGAGGGAGTATAAAAGCCCCTCATGTGTATGGCCTAAGGGAGAGAGAAATTTTATAGATATTATACTCTGTTGGAATCCCAATTCAAGTTTGAATTCCCGTGCCTCCTGCACTTTCCCAGATTTTTACAGGAAACCCTTGTTTCCTGGAGATGTTCATCAGTTTATATGCCATCTTGAGTGCACAAGTCTTGAAAGTATCTTAGCGAGGCAAGGGCAGGACGGATCTGGACGACGGTCTGTTCGAAGATAGTGGAAGGATCCAGGTGATCTCTCCACTTTTTATTACTGTACATGCTGTTCATAATGAAGAAGAACCATATTGTTCCCGAAGTCACGTGTTAACATCTACTTGTATATGTGAAAAGATTATTATTTAAGCATTTATTATTGTTTACATGATGTTTCACATGGTTTTCACTGACATTTAGGGTAATTATATGTTGTACAACTAGATTTCCGTGCACGTTTCTTCTTGGTTTTCAGATTGAGGAAGAAGGGTTGCTGGGGGTTTGGACCCCACGGAATCTACATCAAACGTAGGATTACGAGTGAGTTCTACTATCGATGGTATCTAGTTTTTAGCATACAAGTGTGGTCGTGTGAGTCCTTCTTGAATAGCATGCCTTGATCTGTGGAGGTTTTGACCCAACAAACCTCTAGGGTGTTTTTTCCCAAACAACCTTTTCACTTCCTATTTGGATTGCAACTCTAGAGATATAGGGAGAGATTCATGGACTCTCATTAATGAGATAACTTCTCATCTTTTTGTATAAATAGGGGAAGCTTTCTCCTATCATGTCATGTGTAAAGTTGGAGTTATGCTCAAGCTTTGAATCAAGAATTAGATTGTGGCACCTTACTCATGAGTGTTATTTCACTTTGACTTGGTTTTGCTTACATATGGAGCATCTCGACTTACCATCTCTCATACTTTTGGATCGACCATCTACAATGTGTGAGATTTATTTAATTTCATAGATTAAGATTTATTTTCTTTCTTAGTATTAGTTTTAGAATGACTGTGTAATCTTTGCTTTCCTATAACATCTCAAGAATGTAGATTCTTCTATTTTCCAATTGGATTATGTTTGAGGCAATAGAGCTCACCATTGCTTAGTTTCTTTTCATGTTCTTACACCGCTTTCTTAGATTAGATCCTCAATTATATGTATAATTGGATGCTTGTAAATCATGTCAAGAGGGTGACTCTGTCATACTTCCATATTGAATGCTTGAGTAGTTGATCATACAATAGTTTCTTTTCCTTTGATTCTACTTTCATTTAATTTCATAAATTAGTTGAATTTGATTTCTTTCTTTTCGTTACTTAATTTCATAGGTTAGTTGAATTTCATTTTCATTATTTGATTTCATAGATTAGATAAATTGTTTTTCGTTATTTTGTAGTTAGATTGATCTAATATGAAAGAAAATTTCTAGCATATATAGTGCACACTTCACAAGTTTACGAAATCCTGGGTTGACAATTAAATGACAAATAATTATTTTTCCCCAATAAGAAGCAACATGCACAGGGCCACATAAATCTAAATGAATAAGCTCAAGTTTTATATATGCTCTGGAATGTGAATCATGAAAGGACTGTTTGCTATGCTTTCCTAGAATACAAGCATCACATTGCTTAAGTTTCCTAGGAATTGTAGGCAATCCAGTAACTCCATTTTTCTTCAACAATTGAAGGTTGTCACAATTTAAGTGTCCAAATATAGCATACCATAAAAGACTTGATGGGGATGTACCTTCATCTAAATGGGAACTGAATGAAAATTTTTGTGCATGAGCAAAGGTATCTTGCAGCTTTAGGAGTCTTTCTTCTTCTATTCCCCTCATGAAAAGTGAGCGATCTGATGCTTTTTTGACCTCAACCTTACCATCAAACATGTGAATGGAGTGTCCTTGCTGGTGGATGTGGACCAAGGACAACAAGTTTATCCTCAAATCAGGGAGGTATAAAACCTCATGTAGAAGATGTCCTAGAAGACCAGACAACTTAAGCCTGATTGTGCCAAGCCCTAATGGCTTGAGTTTAGATTTGTCGGTAAAGTATACTGCTCCATCAACCTTGTCAGCAAATTCTTCAAAAAAAAAAAATCTAAAAGTCATGTGACATGTTGCTCCTGAATCTAGCAACCAATCATTTCTCCAATAAGTAAGTGAAGCATCAAACAAGTCTTAAGTTACTCCAATGTTACAATGTGCTACAACATAATGAGACGATTCAGGTGCTTTACCTTTGTCTCTATCATGATTTTTCCCTTTTTCTTGATTTATTTGCTGCTCAATTCTGTCCCAAGGCATCTTACATGTAGGTGCATCATGCCAATCGTTATTGTAACATATGCAATGAAGATCGGATTTTTCACTTTGATCTTGTCTGTCCCCCCTTTCTCTGAAATTTCTTCTTCCTCTTCCTCTTCGGCCACCTCTTCCTCTGGAAGAATCTTGAGCATGATTCTCCTCTCTACGTGTGAAACATACAACTTCTTTAGAAGACAGAGGGGCTATCTTCTTTCCAAAATCCTTCTCTCTTTCTACAAAGTTTTTCTCAAGGGAATCAAAGGTGATGTTCATGAGGTTCCACTTGCTTGCAATGACTCAAGGTAATGTGAGTAAGTGGGATACAATGCCTTAACATAAGCTATGCGAGGTATGTCAACTTCTACACAAGTATTTTTAATGTCATGCATGATAGATCTTACTTCTGATGCTAAAGCAAGAGGGTCATCGTTTTTCAATTCAAGGTTGAACAAATTAATCATTAATTGAACAATTTCAAGTTTTGAATGTGAGTCATAGAGTTATTTTTATTTCCTCGAGGCTTCATAGGCATTTGACAATGGTGTAATATGGCGACTCAACTCTTCATTTACAGAAGCTACAATCAAGACATAGGCATTGCAATTATTGTTTTCCCAAATGACGATCTCCTTGTTTGAGGTGGGCTTTGTCGGTGGATTGTCCCCTTATCGTTCACAAATTCCTCTCCACAACTCATTAAAAATGAGTGTTCTTGATTTTCCGAGACCACTCAGGATAGTTCTCCTTGCCAGAGAGAACAACTCCCACAATAGATATAAGAGAATGCATTGTAAATATGTACTTTTGAGAAAAAATAGTCTACTGGAAAAAGACTCAATTCGGATGTATTATGCTACAAAAAACTCAATATTGGAGTGAAAAATGCGCTTTGTTGTAAAAACTCAATTTTGGAGTGAAAAATGCACTCTGCTGTAAAAACTTAATTATGGTGATTTATTTTTTTTGTGATATATATATATATATATATTTATTTATTTATTTATTTTTTTCAGAGGGGAGGTCAAACCTGGGGGAGGTCGACCTTGGGGAGGTCATACCTTAGGAAGGTCAGACCTGGGGAGGTCATACCTCGGGAAGGTCAGACCTAGGGAGGTAGGACCTAGGGAGGTGGATTAGGGGGAGGTGAGGGCAGAGGGAGGAGGGTAGAGGAGGGCAAAGGGAGAAGGGCAGAAGGGAGCGAGGAGTGGGGAGAGGAGCCCGCGAAGGAGGGAGTAGAGGGAGAAGGGTAGAAGGGAGGACGGAAGGGAGTGGGGAGTGGAGAGGGGAGCCTGCGGAGCAGGCAGAGCGGGAGGAGGAGGAAGGGAGCCGTGGGGTGGCTACGGGAGGAGCAGCTGCAGGAGGTGTGAGCTGCATGAGGAGAAGAGGGAAGCAGTTGCGGGACTGTGCTGCGACAGGAAGAGAGGGAAGCAATTGCAAAAAAATGAGAGGGAAGCAACTGCGCAGAGGAGCAGCAGGTACTACGATGGAGGAAGGAGAAGCACGGGCTGCGATGGAGGAGAGCAGACTGTGCAACTGGAGGAAGGGGAAGAGCTCAAACATTCGATGCTACGGAGCCCGGGATGAGCTGAAGGCTAAAAAAAAAATGAATCTGGACTGCCAGGAGCAAGAGGGACAGTTCTGCCAGGAGAAGACATAGAGGTAGGTCTACTAGGAGCAGGAGGGAGTTACACTAGGGGCAGGAATGCCAAAAATGAAGCTAGCTTTGATACCATGCCAAACCAGGAGGTAACTCCACAAATTGAATGGTGAATTTGATAGAGGCTGCTCATAAATATATACATGGAGGTGAGAGTGTTGGGATTCATTTCCCAATGTCTCTTAGACTTCCTTATTTCCTATTTTAGACTAATATACAATTTCTCCCAATCTCTCAAGATTAGGGGTCAACAATAAAAATGGGAAGTCCTCCCTAAAAGATTTAACCTCCTCATAAAACTTGAGGGGGTCTACATCCCTCATTTACACACACACTCACATACACACATATAACCATGATATATCTATAAAAAAAATGAAAACCATGATCCCACCAAGAAATCAACTATTATAAAAATAGAGTTCTCTCTAAAAAATTTAGCCTCCTCATAAAACTTGAGAAATTCTACATCCCTCATTTACACACATACACATACATATACATATACATATACATATACATATATATATATATATATATATAACCATGATATATCTATCAAAACATGAAAATAATTTGTTTTTCCAAAAATTATATAGTTAAGTAAACAATGCCCTTAAATTATTATGCACCGGTTGTAGTGAGACTAATTAAAAATGGCACCTCGACAGCAATGCCCTCTATTCTACATAAAGCACCACCATGTAATAGATCTTTATGTGACTAGAAGAGTTATGGTGCTTTATAACCTTATGGCGCATCAACATCATCATATTGCTCCATCCTAGTACACACCTCGATGCACTAACTTATAAATATAGTACCAATGCTATAATGTTTAAATTTATAAATTTGAGCATTTAATTTTTAATTTGCCAATGGTGTTCCATATCATTGTAACCAATGAAACGATATTTATATAATGCATAAACTAACACACCATAGAGTTGTGGTGCTCCATCATCAATGGTGCACTAACATCGTCAATATGTTCCATACTATATATTCCCTAGTGTGCTAATATAAAATAACAACATCCGTGCGATATTTAAATATAAAACTTTTCAATTTGGTCACTTAATTTTTAATTTGTTGTTGGTGTCCCATGACGATGAAATTGGTGCTCCATTATACTAAAAGCACCAATGCACTTGTTTAAAGCTAACACACTTCCATGGTGTATGAATCGGTGAACCGACATAGTTATAATACTCCTCGAACTATGGCACACCAACACCATCACCATGCATGACCAAAGGGAGTGCCCTGGCGTCATGTATTGCACCATCTTGATATTTTTAAATTTAGTAATTTGTTTTTTAATGATATGTTTTTTCATTAAAATATGTTGTTAATGGTGCCCCATTATACGTGGAGCACCAATGTGCCCTTCATCTTAACCACACTAATTGAAAAGTTATGACATTTGAATGCTAATCAGTGTGTTTTATTCGGTGCACTGTATTGCAATGCTTCCCTTTTTAAAACAAGATGCACCATATCAATGCTTACTATTAAAATAGGGCACACCCGTAATTGTTTTAGTGCGATTTGAACAATACTTGCACACCCCACAATTTTTTATAATAATAACAAACTCAAAATTTGAAGTAAATTTTAATGTTAAACCAATGAAAGTTAAAATAGGAAGGTAGTAAAAAATTTACATCGTTTATTGCTACACAAGGAGGCATGGTTATCAAGTAAAATAAAAATGGTGAGATACATTGTATTTTTTGGAATTACTAAGAAAATTGTGAGAGAGGGTGTTGGCGATGCTATAGAGCATTGGAAACAAGATGATCATTTAACTGAAATCAACATCAGTGCTTTTAAGAGTGATTGAGAGCAGGGAAGGAAATGATTTTGATAATGGAATTAAGTTTGACAATTTTTTCCCTATTCTACTGTGCCTAACAAAGATAGACACTAGCATGTGGCTAAGGGTTATACAAAGGGAATTGTGAAAGAAGCACCCCAAGTAAGTTATACAAAATTATATGGAATTGATGCTTTTATTTCCAACACATTCGAGTGCTTTTTATTCGAGACACACTAGGCCACTTTCATTTTTCTGGGGAAGCATTGACATCTTTATATAAATTTATATTAAAAATGATAATATATATATATATATATATATATATATATATATATATATATATATATATATATTACAATTTTTATTTTAGTGTATCATTGTTTCTATTTAAGGAAATGTTGCAATAAATTTATATAAAAATATATATTCAAAATTATATTTTTATTTTTGGTGTTTCTATGAGGTGTTACTTGTTAGTAACACATCGGGGCATCGACTACTAGTAATGTCTCGGGGCATTATAATGGTGGTGCCTCAATATTGTCTATATTGTTTAATTTTTTTTTTTTATTGAATAATCAAAAGATGTCTACTATGTTCGATGTATTATTATTATGCGCCTTGATGTACTATACTTTTTCTTAAGCACCTAAATCTTGTATATAAATATGATATTTTAGTATTTTTATAGTAGTAATTGATATCAATGTGACCCTTAAACCTTATGGGAGCAATTTAAGGAACCTAATAATATTTGGTTTTTTTTTTGGGGGGGGTGGGAAGGGGTGGGGGGTAAAATTTTTCTTCTCAAGAACAACACCTTTTCTTGCTATTCTAGACATAGAGACCTTTCCTATGATGCAATAATTTTCTCAATTGGAGTCTTTATGCAAAATTTATGCCACTTCAAAGTTAACCTTCTTATTCTGACCACCATAATTCGAGAGGATGCACTTGATCATGAGGAAGAAGTCTCTAGAAGAACTAGTATTGTAAATCTAGTTAAGAGTTGGAGTCAAACCTAACCACAAGTAGGCTATTAGGCTGTGTTATAATCGAGACACTAGAAGGAAAATGGGTTCCATTCTATGCGAGGGCATTTTGTTCCATTGATGAGCAGAGTAACCATGAGTGGATAGGGAGAGAGAAAAAGAGAATATTTGTGTACTGTAGTAGCCCGAGTAACCATGAGTGGATAGGGAGAGAGAAAAAAGAGAAGATTTGTGTACTGTAGTAGCCCGCGAGCCACAAGCCTCACTTCAAATAAAGAGATCAAAGCAACCTCACCTTCTAGCTGTGTTTCGTCCCAACAAGGTTTTCGAGGATATATTTCATGTCAATTGCAGTTTCTAAGTTTTATTGTGCAATTCTCTATTTTTTGCATAATTATTATTTTCATGCATACACAATAAACAATAATTTATAAGATCCATAAATTTAAGGAGAAATTAACCCTTATAGTGTAGATTTTAGATTTTAAGTTTAATTTTATGAGATATGTTTGGATGAATTTTCTAGTGGAATATCCACGACATTTATGGATCACCTCCACTACCAACCTCTTCTATAGATAGAGAATGGATAATTTTTGGGAGAAGGTTCCATAAAAACCGTCGCTACAAAGCATTCTCCTTGCAATGTCTTTTGAGATAGCTTTGTTATATTTCAAATCAAACTCTATTATCTCTGGTTATTTTTCCCTCGATAGAACTTCCTATTTTTGTGAACATCTTTAATCTTTCTAAAGACAACCTCCAAATTGTAAATAGTATTCTTCATTATTTAGCTCCAAGATTTATAACTTTTAATACTATCTTTATAATTAATAAAGATACCTTTTTCAATTTTATTATCGAACTTACTCCCTTTTTCCTTTGGAACATTTACATAAGCATTAAAACCAAAAAATATAGGTTTTAACCCTATATAGAAATTACCTCCAAACGAATTCTTAAAAAATTGAAAATATACAATAGTGAGAACAAAAAATATACATAGAGATTTTTATCCTAGAACACAATGTTGGGAAAACTAGATTGATTTTTCATTATATTCCTTTAAATGTTACAATACATTATATACACGTCGAACCATTCATAAGCCCTTAATCCATTAACCCTGGATTAGAACATAACTGCAGTTCCTTAACCAGATCTACAAAATACCATGGGAAAAACCATCATGTGTAAAACCAAGCATAAAACCATGGGTTGGTCTGCCCACCATCTTTGGGTTAGCCCATTTTTTTTTCGAGGCACTGTCCCAAACTCGATGCAAGGGGGCTACCACCTCTCGTGTGATCCCCCCGGTATGGCCGACACACCATAACAACATGTGGGACTACTTGTGCACAAAATATAACATATATCCAACAAAAAATTTGAAATATCTAAGAGAGGGATTTTTACTAGTCCATGCCTCATGTGAGTTTTGTTAACCAACAATGGTGATGATGATTAATTTACCAAGTAACATGTATATCCACTTCCTCTATATAGAATTCCTGTACTAACTAGACACCAATAAGCATGTTCATTTTTTCCATCGACATCCTATTCATCCTTTCCACAACCACATTCTGGTGAAGTGTGTATGAAGTAGTCTTTTTCCTTTCCATTATGCAAAAAACATAGAATTATTGAAATCATTCCTACAAAAATCTCCACCATTACATTTCCTCAACACCTTATTTTCTTCTATGATTGATTATCCACAAGAGCCTTGAACTCTTTAAACTTACCAAATACCTATGATTTCTTTCGAAGAAAATAAATCAATGTGTTACTTAAGGAATCATCTATGAATGAAACATAGTACATATATTTACTTAATGATGGATTCATAAACATAGGCACAAACACATTAGTATTTATGAGCTCTAAGAATCCCTTTGCTATTGTAGCACCAAATGAAAATATTACCCAATTTGATTTAGCATATATTCAATGTTCATAGTAATCACAATATACAATGCAATTCGACATACCTTTGACCATACTCTTATTGTGTAATGCTCAAAGGCCATTCTCTCCAATTGTCTCGGTATTTGATGTCATAATATTGCCTTTTCCCTCATGACAATAATGGATATGTCATATTCATTTCCACCATTAGGAACAATCAAATTGTTACATTGATTATTAATATTGCTTCCCAACAAATTATACAAAGTAGCATGCCAAACCCCCCTTAGGAACACCATTACTCCTTAATCCATTTTATTGGCTTCCCTTACAAACACAATATGTATAGCTAAACCACTCATCTTACTTATGTATATCAATTTTATGGCCAACTTTAGAATGTGAAAACCACAAGGAGTGTTATAATCTCTCTATCCTTGAGCATAAGATTGACTTTTATGTCGTGATTTTAGTTTTCAAGCCATCTCCTAGGAAAATTTCACCTCCATTATACTTTTCATATTCACAAACATGTTCCTTGTGAGGATTCATATGAAAATAAGAACCTAAGTCAATCAATTAAACATCATGATTTACATGTGTGCATGACGAATCCAACTACACATCCCCTACTTATTCTAAAGGGGTCTTCGCTTTTATAAAGGGAACATCATCAAATCCCTTTCCTTTATCAACACTTTTAGATCTACAATATTTCTATAATGCTTGTTTTTACCACATTTCTAGCATTTCGTTAAGTATTTTCCCAGATATTTAGATCTACCTCTAGATTTATATCCCCCTCACAAGGAATTATTTTTATTTATTTCTTGGGAATGACCTCTTATAGATAAGGCATCCATATTCCAACTATTCATGTTTTTCTTGTCATTTATTTCAATAAAAAATGAGACCACATCGTCAAAATTTAAAGTGGTTGCATTATTTATTATAGCGACAACAAAACTATCTCATGAGTCTAGAAAAGGAAAAAATAAGCTAATGCACTTATCTTCATCAAAAATTTTAATATCAAAATAAAACAATTAAGCTATCACGATGTCATAGGCATTTAGATGCTATATCGCTAAGTCTCAATCATTCATCCTGTTAGCGCTCTGTAATTCTGAGGTTGAAAGGAATGAATCTTGGAGGCGAGCATCAAAACCACTTCGATCCTAGGGTCTAGCCCTCCTAGACTCAAAGAGGGATCTCTCTGTTAGATGTAGCTTTGTTGATTTGGAATTTTAGGCTAGTTATGAGGCAAGAGGGGTTTGTTTGAAATTTGTGGTTGAGAAGACAAAAGAGTGGCCATTGGGCTAATGGAGTCAAATATGTCAAAGCAGATTTAAGTGGATGAATTAATGATATCATGTGTAACCAGGTGAGATAGTCATGTCAATGGATCTTAACAATTTGTGAGTGGAAAAGAAAAAAATATTTAAGGTTCCATCTAAATGCAGAGTAGGCATTATCTGGATTCTACATTTAAAATTCAGAGGAAAGCATATATATTGTTTAAAGCCTGGGCAGGGTGTCCTAATTGACAAATCCTGAACACAAATTTCTTTTAAACAATAAAGAGATAAAGCAATGGCAGAATAAAAGGAAAGCATATAGCATGAAGAAGTAATTCACCATTGAAGCATCACACAAGAATTTGGAAAACATCAGGGTCCTTTCATTCATCCATAAAAAAAATAACATGCTTACAACCAGCTGAGCATTTTACAATAGTTTCCTCCCTTTGAGTCTAACAACCCCTTTTCTTTTTACTTACCAAGCTTGCCTAAATACAAATTCATGCCTAAACTGCTACTAGCTTCTCGGAATAAAATTAACGTCTAAGAAATTTAAAACTAATTAATATCTAAAAACAAATCATATTGTAAAATGTCTTGAGCTGCGAAGGTTTGCTGGTTAAATCTATTTAGATATGGAATCCCTAAGGTTGCCATTTTCATAGACCGTCACCTGATGCTGGCTTTAATTCTGGAAATCACTGGAAATTGTTTATCTAAAAATTTGGAATCTGATTTTCCAACTCTGTATTATCTCCTTGAAAATCTACAATTTGAGCTTTCTTTAATGAATTTGTGCTTGGGATTTGGATTTGGTAGTTGGAAGATTACTGCAAAAAAGATTTCGAATTTTCCATTTGTCCCTCTTACACTTCTAATACTGTTGTTTGATACCCTATAGTTGATGATTTGTTGCCTGAAACTCTGCCACCTATACCTTTTAATTCTTGAATGCTACCACTTGGCTTCTCTTGCTGGAATTAAAAATCCATTACCAAGATCCATTCCCTTATTTTCTTCTGACAAAACCTTCTGCGTTGAGCTTGGGGAAACATACATAGCATGTTGCAATAACTAGGAGAAGTGGTTTCCTAAGTGGAACAGACCTATTCTTTAGTTGCTTGAAACATGAATATGATACCTGTGCAAATTAGATTACTAGTGCATCCCTTATGTTTTCATTCTCATAAACAATCCCTTCCTGTATATGAGAAAGAAATGCATGTTGTAAAAGATATGAAAATGTATTTGCAACTGAAACACAACCATATTTCCAATCTTCGAAGTATGTACTCCATTTCTCATCTTCATATGGTTCCACATTGTCCCAACAGCGAGTCATTTCAATATATTGGCAACAATTTTCCACCTCTCGATGCACAGGACCAGAAACCTATTAGAGAATCGCAAATGCTTCGAAGAGCAACTCCTCATTAAGTTTTCCCTCTGCTAATTGAATTTTCCCAGTTTCTATAAGATCACGGGCATTAGCACAAATAGGGTAAAAATGCTTTGCTACTGATCACATGTCCAATGTTCTAACTGGAGCCTCCACATCGAGATCATATATACGTGTAGAAATTGTCAAACCAAGCTTTTGGCGGGGATTGTGGAAAGTGGACATTTTCTATAATATGGAAACAACTTCAACAACAATTTATGCCAGCATCTCAGTTGAAAATATCTACATCTCCAAGAGGCATTCCACACTGATGAAGAAGCCTTAAAATTTGCTCCATTACTATGCTAACAATGAGAACAGGGCCGACTGTTAAATTTTCTAATTTCCTTCTCTCAGCAAGAGCTTTCAACTTGGGTACAAGGTTGGCAGAGTTCCAATTCTCATGAATGAATAGAATTGATTGCGCATAAAAAAATTTCCCACTACATGCATAAGCATCCTGGTCGCAAACCCATGCAACATAATCAACCTCCTGAACATCAGGGCCAATAATTTCCAATCAAATCTTGCATCTTCTAATTTCACGCGCCCTTTCAGATCACCAGCAAGTTTCTTAGCAACCCTTGAACTGCTGGAGAAAAGGGTCATGGTTGGATCTCCCTCTAGCAAAAGTCTATTCATAATGATACCATCACAGTTGACATCGCTGCCTAGAAGTATTTCAAACCTCCCATAGGCTCGAACTCAGTCCATCCATAACCGTAACATAATAATCCCCAGTGTTGTTGTTTCTCTTCACGAATTTCCCTAGCCTTCTTTCTATTTCAAATATTAATGCCTTACTCAGTACCCATCTTTCAAATCTGCACGCTAAAGCCATATCTTCCCCAATAATGAGTAGTTTCTATCCATTTCCCTGCAATGACTTTAATACATTATGTACATCTTTTGTTTCTACGGAAGGAAAACTTGATGATCTGGAGAAATCTGTCAGCACCTTTGTGTTAATTCTTTCCATTGACACACTTCTTGACAGCGGAGGACTTGATTTCCATTCTCATATATAAGCATTCATCCCCCATTCCATATTCTTGATAGATCCCCCACATTCCTTGGTGGAAACCAAAGCTAGAAGCATGTTCATGAATTGTCTAAATTATACTTTTGCATTGGAAGTGAATTTATGGTTCAAGCATTCTTTGCAATCTCCCAGGGGATTCCCATGTCTTTGTGATGGAAGAGGATCGCTTCACAGACTATTGCCCATCTCCTTTCCTTAATTCCACTGCTCGAATGCACTAGCTAAAATAGTATAGGTCAACACGTCTTGGTTTGCTATGTATTTGAAGATTTTTATACTAAATTGTCTTCGTGGCTATAGTGACACTTTTGAAAGATGGACCATACATATTGTTTACACCCACACCTGCTCTTCTGACAACCTTGACCCTCCGCACACGAGGATTAGAACACGTTGCGGGTTACTTGGGATCCAGTTCTTCATTGTCCACCACTCTCTGCCATGAATAAATCAAGGAGGTGTATAATTCAATTTCAATATTTTTCACCAGTACTGTGTTTGTCCTACAAAAACCTAAAACCGGATTTTTGAGGGGGTCTTATCTGGTTAGCGGTATTGTGATGGGGGGTGCGGATTAACTTCTGATTTCCTCGTCGGTGTAGGAATGGTGACCGAAACCATTCATTTCGGACACCCCTAAACAATAAAGTTTGAATGGTGGAGGGGGCAGGGTGGGGCCGAAATATGATATTGGCTATTGGATGCAAAGTGAGGGTTTAATATGGGCGAAGAGATGATGGTGCTTCTATGATGAGACGAAATGATGAATGGAAGGTATAAGGCTTATATCATACGCGTAATGTAATGTGCGGGAGGTAAGGAGTCCACCGAATGTTTTAAAAGATGTCATATGATATGGAAGATGGTAATATAAAGTTTGAAAATATTATGTTAGGGTTTTTAAGGTTTAATGAGATGGATAAGCGTTGAATAAATTATTTAGGCTTAGTTTGGCCTATATGAAAAATGAAGTAGTTAGCAATGTTTTAGAACTAGGATCAGTTCTAAAGTCTTTTTCAAAGTATTTCTTTTTCAATATGAAAAATATGAAGAAAAATAATTAGTCACCTTGGGATCCTGTAGATTAGAGGATACTAACACATCCTTCAGAGGTATAACTTATTTAGAAGGAAAAAATTGTTTATCATAGATTTACATTGATATAAAGTCCCTAAATTATCCCATTGTGTTCTGGTTGTAGCTTCTTTTGAGACATTCAATAACTATAAATTTTAATACAACTAGATTGTACTCTTATCCTTCATATCCAACTTCTTTTGGCCATTTTTCAACATACCTGTAGATGCAATAATAAGATATATAATGGCCCACTGCTCTTTTTCTATAAGAATATCCTTCATATTGAGCTTTCATAGTGCAATATTTTCCCATTTAATTTCTCATTTTTTATTTTAGAACTACTCACCATTCTTGTCCAACACAAGACTCAACGATGCAGGGCTCTTGCTAAAACCATTTTTATCTCAAAACCAAGAGAAACTTGCTCCAGAGAAAAAAGCCAAATTCTTAGCCACAAATGTGTTATGATAAAGCCAATAAGTGTTCTCTAATACCAAATATAAATTTTAAACCTTTACAATAAAGCAATTCACACATATATTCTTTATAAAATAACAAAGTAAATAATATCATTCACAAATTTACCATGTAAACTATTAACTAGGAAAACCAACAAATGTATAAAGCTATGCATGTTTAATTCTCAGTGTAATAACTTCGTTGTTTATAATACAATTGATACAATTATGTAGCATCTTAAACCCCAACTTATTAACTGGGATTAGGTTCCATATCCAAAATAAAATTACAATGGGTCAAAATACCATTAGGAAAACATCACCAAAAATAAGCTAAAAAAGGACCAAAAACATACCTTTTTTTTTTCAAGGACCCATGAATCCCACTAACACAACATAGCACATGGGACTAACCATGCAAACAACATAGAACATATCTAACATAATAAAAATAAGGACTTGAATATTTCATCTCCATCCTTGTTGCTTCATTATACAAACCTAGATTTTTTATTTTTTATTTTTTAATTGCTTCCCTCACTATTCCTAACCCAAATATTATGACATAATTTAAGATTTATAAATGAGACAAAGATAAATAATTTATGGTTTATATTTCCTTCTCTTTTACATGATGTTCTCAACCGACCTAACCCTTCTACAACCAAGAGAAAAAGGAAGGAGGGAATTGAGTATCCTGGCTTAAATCCTTTGTAGCATAAAACAAAATTAATAAACGCTATAAATGAGGTCAAAGATAAGAAGCCCATGATACAATTAACAACTTGAATTATCATTCCTATGTGAATTGGAATTAGTCTAAGATATGGCCAATTTACTTTTTCTTAAAGCTTGGCCAAGTCCAATCTCATCACCATTGCTAGAACAATTTTCAACTTTAGACTGTGCAACCTTTCTTAGGTATGTTATCACCCTAGTAATTCTCAGGTTGTGGGATGGAGATTTTTGTAGTTAAGAAAACCAGGGGTAACCAAGAAACGCTTTGGGAATTCAGGATCTAGCCTTCCTGAGCTCCGGAGAGGGATTTCTCCTAAAGATTTAGCTTTGTTTTGGTAAAGGGTTTTAGGCTAGCTATGAGTGGACAGTGGGATTTGTTTTAAAAGTGTGGTGGGAATAAAAAGTGTTTCAAGGTAAACCAGAGGGATCTACCTGAACATTGGGCAATGGAGTCAACTCTCTAGGCAAGAAGAGCTAGGAAAAAAGACTTAAAGATGCAAATGTACTAAGGGCGGGATAGATGACCTTCTAAGGCTTTGAATAGGCTTTGTTGATGGAATGGGTGAAATTTGAACAAAATGGAACTTAAGAATCCTTAAGTTATAGAAAAGAGGATTTAAGGAGGGGATCAAACTGGGACCTAGAGCAATTAAGAATTCTATGGTCCGGTCATCAAGAAGAAAACATAAAAATGTCAACTAGTTTAAAACAGGGAGCTTATTATCTCTAATCCTGTTTAATTTCTCCTTAGTTGATCATTACATAATAGAAACACATCAAATGAATGTATGCAAACTTTGAAACAATAACACTGAAAACAGGAAAAAATACGAGACTTATCTTGTCACCACGAGAATCCTTAATTATGATGTCTCTAATCTTGTTTCCAGACTACTGCTTCGCTAATTGACTCACACAAACTTTAATATATCCAGAAAAATTACTATAGTAGTCTTGAGAAATTTTATTCCACCCAAAATACTTCCAAGAGTGAAGTATTTATACAAATTCTAAACTAAAATATCTTGAAAAAGTATCAAGATTGGTTTACAAATCTCTCCAACTATTTTACATAAATAGAACTTAAGTAAAGTACACTCAAGACTAATGCATTTATTTGGCACTATTTCTTATGGATGGGCGATGACTAAGAGGAGAATTCAAATTTGATCCAACTCTTAGTTGATGATGAGGCATCCAAGTCACTAACTGCTTCCTTTCTTTGTGCATTCTGCTCCAACAATTCTGCAAACTTGGGGTCCAATGATATCTTTTTATTTCTCAATCTGAAATAGATATGTAAAAATTTAAAGAGGTTATTGTAGATGAATATGTTGGTAAGATAAAAATATTTCGTTTCCTAAAATTCCTCTCCAACTGTGCACAATAGGCTCTGCAAAAAGATGTGTAAAACAGAGTTTTACAGAGTCTGAAAAATAGGCTGTAAAGATTTGCATGTATCTCTTGTTCTGTAATGAATGTGAAAAAAGTGAGATATTTTTTTGTATATGGGTCCTTTAGGAACAAAAACCTCCTTTAGTTTTAAAAAATGTACTTCTGATTTTCCACAATATTCTCTGCAAAATGATTACTTAACAGGAATTTTCTGCAAAAAGTGCTCTCCAATATTATTTAATATTTCCAAAACCATAATAGCTGTTAGAAAAGTGAGAGAGGTTTTTGTAGCTGGACATCTTATGAACATAAACCTCCTTCAGTTTTGAAAAATTCATATTGGATTGGTCACAATAGTTTCTTCAAAACAATGACTTTAAATTGGAAATTTGTGCAAAAATATTCCTTCTTGTTCTCTTTTTTATCTTTTAACCTTTTTGTTCTTTTAACTGTTTCACTTTCACTTTCGATAAAATTCATTGTTGGTGAAATTATTTTCATCTCTTCATACCATTTTACTACCTCTGTATTTACTTTTATTGTTTACCTTTGACTACTCTTGTAACTTTGTTTTGACCTTTCACTCTGACTTTTACCTGATACACTTTGACATCTGATACACTTTGACCGTCAATTTTCACCCTAAGGTAAAAATATGATTTCCTCAATGATTTAACTTATCTATACCTGTCTGTACCTGTGTATTTTAAGAATCAGCAGCAGAAACATCTTTGGATGACATTGATACAACAGTTACAAATTTCTCTTGTGGTGCAAGATGTTCTGCAAAAGTTGATGGCACAGCAGTGCTTACAATGGGAATGACTGTTGGAATAACCTCTTTAGCTTTCTTTAGGGCTTCATTCTTATTCATTAATGCTTGAGTTTGTTTTTCCATTTCTTGGAGTTGTGCAGTCATTCTCAAAGATAGTTGGCTTAGTTCATCATTTTTAGTTTTATGCTGGAGGATCTCCTTTTGCCTGGGGGTTACTTGTTTCTTAGTCATTTTTAACTGAACAAAGCAAGTTTAAACTATTTGCTAAGTTCCCTTTGGAAACAAGGGGTTTTTGAAGGATTTTTCTGGTGAAATAGGATTCTAAGCAGGGTTCTGGATGGAAAAAAGGATTTTTAGTGCTCAAAGGATGATTTTGATCGATTTCAGTAGTGAAAAATGATCAGGGAATGGATAAAACTTGCAAAAATGGAAATGAGGGATTCTGGGGAAAATTTGACAAGGTTTCCCTTATATTTTGAGTGTTTTTTGGACTCTCTGTGTGGATAATTCAAGCTTTTAAAAGGAATGGCAGTCTAAATTATGATTTTTCCATTGAAATTGAAGTATGTTGGAGGTCGGAAATGGTGAAAAATACCTGTTTAAAGGTATATCTGCGGTCGAAGGAGTTGCAGGTCTACAACAGTATTTAATTCTGTTTGAAATTCGGCTGGCAGAGGTTGTGGAGGCATCTCTGGAATGATTTGCAGAGAAAAAAGGTCGTTTAAATGGTTTCACGGGTTCAGGATTGGTTTTAAAAATGGTGAAAACAGGTGAAAATAAGGCTCTGCGGGGTTTTCACAAGTTTACAGGCACAAATAGAAGAAATGTTATGAAAAAATTGGGTTTTAACGTATTAAACCATAGTTTAAACTATAGTTAAACTACATTAACTAAAGGTTAGACAGGAGTGGTTTCGAAATAAGACTGGGTGGTATTCGCGCGACTCAAAAGCTGTAAGAGGTAATTCAATTTTCGAATGTGATTCAATCGAATTGTGACACATCGACAATGGGTGGTTTCGTAAAACAACCCATATCGCGTGACTTTTCCAAAACTTTGATCGATTATTTTTATCATGCGAAAATGAATTGTCACCGTTGGATCTGGCTTTGATGAGCGAATGGTCGGGATTTTATGGAAGATGCAGGGAAAGTGCTATTTATCGTGTTCAGTTTGGTCCGTCGAATCTTGAAGATTGGTGAAGATCCAACGGTTGATACCTAACGCAATGGGGAATGGTAAGGGTTATGAAAGAAAATTATCTTGCTAAATCAGAACCATTGGATTTGTAAGGGATGATCGGACGGTTAACATGTAGTGCGATGGGGGATGAAAAGAGATTTGGGAAACTTTCATCACTTTTGTTTAGAGTCGTTGGATTAAATCGATATTGGGGATCGCAGGGCTAACATTCAATGCGATAATGAAAGGGATTTGGTTAAGTTTTATAAAAAACTGACTTTTTCAATGGAAAAGTGATCGGGAAAGGTTTTAAACTAGGATTTAACCAAGGTTAAGACTTGCAGTTAGGGGATATGTATCGGGGATTTAACAAAGGGTTATAGTAATAACCTTGGGTAAAAGGAGTCGGGGAAGGAAAAATACACAAGGGAAGGGTTATTTTGAAGTTTGGTTTAAAAAAAAACTTCGTTATTTTTGTTTTAAAACACGTAATAAAACATGCTTTAACTGTTTTTTCAATGTATTTCTATTATATGGTAATTAAATCAAAGTAATCTAATTAACATAGGGGGCGAGATTATACATAAAGGTATATTTTAGCCAAAGGGGATTATAATGTGGGTTTTTATTAAACATGTGGGAATTATAAACTTCAGCTAAAATTATAATAAGTGGGTTTTTGGGTTATTTATATAAAAGGAGTTATATATAATAGGAATAGGTCATTTCTATAGGGAGTTAATATATAAATTAGAGTTAATATGAAAATAAGAGATGGTATACTCAAAACACATAAATATAACAAGTAAAGTGAATTACAAAAGATAATTTGCATTGATCTTATCACTTAACTTAAGATATAATGTTATTTTGAGGGCTTAATGTTTTCAAGTGATGTGGGAAGTTAATCAAATGGAAATTATAATGCCTTTAAGTAAAAATGGAGTTTTACTTAGGATTATTTAGGAGAATGAATGCATGAATGGTAATGTAGTGATTTAAGGGATTAATATAGACATTCACACTTTCAACTGATCAGTCATAGAGCCTTGGGTCTGGTCCCAACAAAAGTCAAGGAAATGCCTTGAGCCTTGCTGACTGATAGTTTAGAATGTTTCATGACTATGGGAAGGGGAAGTTAGTTATTTTGCAACCCATGATGAATGATATTTACATTGAGACTTTTCACCTTCTTCTACCTACCCAGCTTACCATGCTAACGTTTTTTCTTCCTTTTAGTAAGGTGCATTTAAGCTAGCAACCTTCACAGCATTTATTATTTCTGAAAGCAAGTAAAACTATCTAATTCTACACTTATTTCATCCATGAATCCAGATTAAATTGTTGGATTCACTTTATTCTCTACCTAAATACTGAATTGTCATGATTAAACTGTATGACAATTCTTTATTCTCTATTTATAACAGGTGAAATTGAAACATGACAAGTTAAGATTAAACTGTTTAACTCATCATGGACTATGGCATTTATTGACACTCTGCCATAGTCAAAAGGTAAAAGTAGTGGCATTTAGATTTGCACACTTTCATGTTTTATTGATCTTTTTCTTTTGGGGTATATTATTTTTTCTAAGTCCTTTGATTGTTCTTTTAGGACTTTTTACCCTCTTTTTGATTTTTTTATTTTTATTTTTTATTTTTTTACAAAATATGTGAATACAACTTGCAGAAGGAAAATTATGTACAAATTTACAAAATTACCAATAGTCAAGTCAAAATTATGAATCCTATATTTACAGGTTGCTAACATCGACTTCACTTGGGGATGGAATTTCCTGGTGAAATGTCAAGAACTCTGAGATCAGTAGCCTTCATCTTTGACCTTTGATGATCTTAGTAAGTGTGTTCTGTCTTCTGCAAACTGAAATCTGATCTAAAACTAAAACAACACACAACAATTTTCAAACCAACTTATAGATCTTAAACTCTTTAGGACCTCATCCTTGGCTTTAAATCTTAATGAAGAACTAGCTGAAAATTAAAAACTAAAAAAATGCTCAAAATTCTGAGCTTATTGGCACTCATCTACTTACTCTAATCTACTAAAAATCTTATTGGATCAATTAATACAAAAATGCCAATGAAGCCAATCAAGTAGTTGTAGAAATGAATGGATAATTTGATGACTTGTGATCAAACTTGGAAGTATAACTCGATCATGTGTCTTCATGATCAATGATAAGATGTGAAATGGAAATTGTTGATATATTTGATCCTCGTAGATAAAACATGTTTGCAGATTTGAGCTAAAAATATTATCCATATAATTTTCTATAAGGTCATTAAAAGCATAATGTATGATTTGTGCTTCTAGGCCTTCAATGACTAGTTGCTCAGTTGTATTCTGAATATTAATCTTTGAAACTATTTCTTCAGTCTTGTGTTTGAAAGAATAATCATCCTCAATATGCAAGTCAAAAGATAGCACAATTTCCTCTTCCTTAGGAGAAGGAAGATTTTCAAAGAATTCTTTAGGATTTCGGAAATTGTATGACTGAATTTGAGAATGCAAAATTTTAATTTCATTTTCATAATTTTCAGAAATTATCTCAAGAACACATATTTTCAGTTTGGGAGAATATTTTCTTGATTTCAAAAGAAGAAATAAAGATCTTAAAAAATCCTCATCAAGCTGAAGTTCTAATATCTCATCCCTCAAAATAGCTAGTGATTGTTTTGTGAAATTATCATAATTATCATCATACTGATCATATTTAGGAAAATCTTCAGAATAAGGAATGTCATCAATTATAAACATTGGATCAACATATTTCTCTTCCAACAATCCCAATATGTCTTGATTAGATTGGTTGCATTCTTTTTGAAAGTCATTATTTTGTTCAATAGGAGTGCTATCAAGCAATGGGCCTTTTTGGGAAAGTAGAATAACATGAGCATCAACTTGTTCTTCTGTCCCTTCATGGATAAAAACTTTTGTACATTCATCAACATTAGAAGAAGTAGAAACAATTTATTCATTATGTAAATATTTTGAGGATGGTTGCATGTTTAGAAGCAAATTGATTTCTTCTTCGGTGAGGGGGGGTGGGAATCTCTGAATTCTTAGATTGAAATGACAATTTTTTTTTCCCTTATCTAAAAGTTGATCATGAGGTTGAATATTTTCTTTAACTTCATTCAAAACATTAAATGAAACATCATTTGTTAATACAGAGGGGCTTTGTGGATCTTGATTTATCTCCTGACTTATTTCATCTTTGTTTAACTCCTCTTGATTATTATGACATTTAACTTGAGAATGAAATTTTTGGACTTCTTCTAATAAATCTTCAGAAAACCAATTTCCAAAATCTTCATCAATATTTTTAAGGTAATGTATAAGATCTTCAGCTTGATCACAACAATTTTCAGCTAATGATAAAGATGGAAAATCTTCTTTGTAATGCTCATAAAATACTTTATGAAAATCTTTTAGAGAAAACAAACTTGCAGGTTTGAGAGCTTCATACCATTCCCTTGCTTTTCCTTCTAAGGTTCCCATGAATATCTTCATGAGGCAATCCTCATGCCAATCACCCTTCAATATTGATGAGTGTATATGAAATTTAATGAGATGTAATAAAGGATCATCAATATTCTCATCTTGAAACATGGGCAGATTTTCACCCCAATTTACCTTCGGTAGTTTGTGTGGAAATCCAGGTATGTGATCTCTGCTCATGGGAGCATATCTTCGTTTTATTCTTGGATCATCTTGAAAATCAGCCATAATGAAAAGCCACTTTATTTGTACAACCAAGTTAGATCCTTATATAAAATACAATACATATTGAAAAACTTTCTTAATGAGAAAGAACATAATGTTTTGGATTAAGATCCAAGTTGAAAGCCTGATCTTTCCATATTGTTCTTCCAGGTTCATTCCTCCAGTGGAGTCTTGATTGTGAAATTGGTGTGGAGTCGCCAGGTGGATGATTTTAACCTTTTTGTGTCTGATCACTGTCCACCATCATAGATCAGATCTGAACCTATAAAATATCTTTTAAGAAAAGGTTAGTTTCCTCAGTAGAGCTGTCATTATATTACCCACAAACTTTAAACTTAATCTTAAAGTATAAAAGATATGGTTAAAAATCTTCCTTCAAGATTAAACTTAAAATTGGAGAGTAGTTAGTTCCCCAGTATGGTCACTAGTATGTTATCACCCTAGTAATTATCAGGTTGTGGGATGGGGATTTTTGTAGTTAAGAAACCAGGGGTAACCAAGAACTGCTTTGGGAATTCATGATCTAGCCTTCTTGAGCTCCAGAGAGGGATCTCTCCTAAAGATTTAGCTTTGTTTTGGTAAAGAGTTTTAGGCTAGCTATGAGTGAGCAGTGGGACTTGTTTTGTAAGAGTGGTGGGAATAAAAAGTGTTTCAAGGTAAACCAGAAGGATCTACCAGAACATTGGGCTATGGAGTCAACTCTCTAGGCAAGCAGAGCTAGGAAATAAGACTTAAAGATGCAAATGTACTAAGGGCGGGATAGATGACTTTCTAAGGCTTTGAATAAGCTTTGTTGATGGAATGGGTGAAATCTGAACAAAAGGGCACTTAAGAATCTTTAAGTTACAGAAAAGAGGATTGAAGGAGGGAAATCAAACTGGGACCTAGAGCAATTAAGAATTCTGTAGTCCGGTTATCAAGAAAAAAACATAAAAATGCTAACTAGTTTCAAACAGGGAGCTTATTATCACTAATCCTGTTTAATTTCTCCATAGTTGATCATTATAGAATAGAAACACATTAAATGTATGTATGTAAACTTTTAAAGAAAAACACTAAAAACAGGAAAAAGACGAGACTTATCTTGTCACCATGAGAATCCTTAGTTATGATGTCTCTAATCTCGTTTCCAATCTACTGCTTCGCTAATCGACTTACACCAACTTCAATATATCCAGCAAAATGACTATATTAGTCTTGAGAAATTTTATTCCACACAAAATACTTCCAAGAGTGAAGTATTTATACAAATTCTAAACTAAAATATCTTGAAAAAATATCAAGATTGGTTCACAAATATCTCCAACTGTTTTACATAAATAGAGCTTAAGTAAAGGACACTCAAACTAATGCATATATTTGGCACTATTTTTTATGGATAGGTGAAGACAAAGAGAAGAATTCAAATTTGATCCAACTCTTAGTTGATGATGAGGCAGCCAAGTCACTAACTGCTTCCTTTCTTTGTGCATTCTGCTCCAGCAATTTTGCAAACTTTGGGTCCAATGATATCGTTGTATTTCTCAATCCGAAATAGATATGTAAAAAGTGAAAGAGGTTATTATAGATAAATATGTTGGTGAAATAAAATTCTTTCAGTTTCCTAAAATTCCTCTCCAGCTGTGCGCAATAGGCATTGCAAAAAGATGTGTAAAACAGAGTTTTACAGAGTCTGAAAAATAACCTGTAAATATTTGCATGTATCTCTCGTTCTGTAACACCTGTGAGAAAGTGAGATAGGTTTTTTTAGATGGTTCCTTTAGAAACAAAAACCTCCTTAAGTTTTGTAAAATGTACTTCTGATTTGCCACAATATTCTCTGCAAAATGATTACTTAACAGGAATTTTCTGCGAAAAGTTCTTTTCAACATTATTTAATATTTCCAAAACTATAATAGCTGTTAGAAAAGTGAGAGAAATTTTTGTAGCTGGACATCTTATGAACATAAACCTCAGTCAGTTTTGAAAAATTCATCTTGGATTGGTTACAATAATTTCTGCAAAACAATGACTTTAAATTGGAAATTTGTGCAAAAATATTCCTTCTTGTTCTCTTTTTTATCTTTTAACCTTTTTGTTCTTTTAATGGTTTTACTTTCACTTTAGATAAACTTTATTGTTGGTGAAAGTATTTTCATCTCTTTATACCATTTTACTGCCTCTGTATTTACTTTTATTGTTTACCTTTGACTTCTCTTGTAACTTTGTTTTGACCTTTCACTCTGACTTTTACCTTATACACTTTGACATCTGATACACTTTGACCGTGAATTTTCACCCTAAGGTAAAAATATGATTTCCTCAATGATTTCATTGCTCTATACCTGTCTTTACCTGTGTATTTGAAGAATCAGCAGCAGAAACATCTTTGGATGACATTGATACTGCAGTTACCAATTTCTCTTGTGGTACAAGATGTTCTGCAAAAGTTGATGGCACAACAATGCTTACAATGAGAATGACTGTTGGAATAACCTCTTTAGCTTTCTTTAAGGCTTCATTCTTATTCATTAAAGCTCGAATTTGTTTTTCCATTTCTTGGAGTTGTGCAGTCATTTTCAAAGATAGTTGGCTTAGTTCATCATTTTCAGTTTTATGCCGGAGGATCTCCTTTTGCCTGGGGGTTACTTGTTTCTTAGTCATTTTTAGCTGAACAAAGCAAGTTTAAAATGTTTGCTAAGTTCCCTTTGGAAACAAGGCGTTTTTGAAGGATTTTTCTAGTGAAATAGGATTCTGAGCAGGGTTCTGGATGGAAAAAATGATTTTTAATGCTCAGAGGATGATTTTGATTGATTTCAGCCGTGAAAAATGATCAGGGAATGGATAAAACTTGCGAAAATGGAAATGAGGGATTTTGGGGAAAATTTGACAGGGTTTCCCCTGTATTTTGAGTGTTTTTTGGACTCTCTGTGCTGATAATTCAAGATTTTAAAAGGAATGGCAGTCTAAATTATGATTTTTCCATTGAAATTGAAGTATGTTGGAGGTCGGAAATGGTGAAAAATACCTCTTTAAAGGTATATCTGCGGTCGAAGGAGTTGCAGGTCTACAAAAGTGTTTAGTTCTGTTGAAATTGGGCTGGCGGAGGTCGTGGAGGCATCTCGGGAATGATTTGCAGAGAAAAAATGTCGTTTAAATGGTTTCACTCGTTTAGGATTGGTTTTAAAAATGGTGAAAACAGGTGAAAATAAGGCTCTGCGGGGTTTTCACAAGTTTACAGGCGTGAATAGAAGAAATGTTATGAAAACATTGGGTTTTAATGTATTAAACCATAGTTTAAACTATAGTTAAACTACATTAACTAAAAGTTAGACGGGAGTGGTTTCAAGATAAGACTGGGTGGTATTCACGCGACTCAAAAGCTGTAAGTGGTAATTCAATTTTCGAACGCGATTAAATTGAATTGTGACACGTCGAAAATGGGTAGTTTCGTAAAACAACCCATATCGTGTGACTTTTCCAAAACTTTGATCGATTATTTTCATCGTGCGAAAATGAATTGTCACCATTGGATCTGGCTTTGATGAGAAAATGGTTGGGATTTTATGGAAAGATGCGGGGAAAGTGCTGTTTATCGTGTTCAGTTTGGTCCATCGGATCTTGAAGAGTGATGAAGATCCAATGGTTGATACCTAACGCGATGGGGAATGGTAATGGTTATGAAACAAAATTATCGCGCTAAATCAGAACCGTTGGATTTGTAAGGGATGATCAGACTGTTAACATGTAGTGTGATGGGGGATGAAAAGAGATTTGGGAAACTTTCATCGCTTTTGTTTAGAGGCGTCGGATTAAATGGATATTGGGGATTGCAGGGTTGACATTCAACGTGATAATGAAAGGGATTTGGTTAAGTTTTATAAAAAAAGGACTTTTTCAATGGAAAAGTGATCGGGAAAGGTTTTAAACTGGGATTTAACCAAGGTTAAGACTTGCAGTTAGGGGATATGTATCGGGGATTTAAGAAAGGGTTATAGTTTTAACCTCGGGTAAAGGGAGTCAGGGAAGGAAAAATACACAAGGGAAGGGTTATTTTGAAGTTTGGTTTAAACAAAACTTCGTTATTTTTGTTTTAAAACACGTGATAAAACATGTTTTAACTGTTTTTTCAATGTATTTCTATTATATGGTAATTAAATCAAAGTAATCTAATTACCATAGGCGGCGGGATTAATATAAAGATATATTTTAGCCAAAGGGGGTATAAAGTGGGTTTTTATTTAACATGTGGAAATATTTTAACTTTGGCTAAAGTTATATAAGTGGGTTTTTGAGATTATTATGTAAAAGGGATTTATATAATATAGGAAAAAGATTTTTCTATAGGGAGTTAATATATAAGTCAAAGTTAATATGAAAATGGGACAAGGTATACTCAAAATACATAAAAATAACCAAGTAAAATAAAGTTTAAAGCATATTCGCATTATAATAACTTCATCACTTAAACTTAGGGTAAAATGTAAATTTGAGGATTTTATGCTTTCAAATAGTGAAGGGAATTAGTCAAATGGGAATTATAATATCTCTCAGTAAACAATGAGGTTTTACTTAGGATTATTTAGGGATATGAATGCATGAAATGGATAATGATGTGAGTTTTGAGGGATTTAATATAGACAATTAACATTTTCCACTTATCAGCCATAGAGCCTTGGGTCCGGTCCCAACAGAAGTCAAGGAAATGCCTTGAGCCTTTTTGACTGATAGCTTAGAATGTTTAATGGCTATGGGGAGGGGAAATTAGTAATTTGCAGCTTTGGTGAATTATATTTACATTGATGCTTTCTCTATATCTTCTACCTACCCATTTTAACATGCTAACATTTTTTCTTCCATTTTGATCAGGTGTATTTGTGCTAGCAACTTTTACAACATTTATTCTTTCTGAAAGAAATAAAACTATCTAATTCTACACTTATTTCATCCAGGAATCCAGATTAAGCTATTGGATTCACTTATTCTCTACCTAACTACTGAATTGTCATGATTAAACTGTATGACAATTCTTATTATCTATCTACAACAATTGAAATTCAAACATGACAAGTCAGGATTAGACTGTTTAACTCATCATGGACTATGGAATTTATTGACACTGTTTACCATAGTAAAAGGTAAAATTAGTGGCATTTGATCTAGCACACTTTCATATTTTATTCATCTTTTTCTTTTGGGGTCTTTTATTTTTTCTAAGTCCTTTGATTATTCTTTTAGGAATTTTTACCCTTTTTTGATTTTTTGTTTTTTTTTGAATTTTTTACAAAATATGTGAATACAAGGCAAAGTATGTACAAGTTTACAAAATTACCAATAGTCAAGTCAAAATTATGGATCCTATATTTATAGGTTGCTAACGGGGTTATACCCACTACATCATGAATTTGTGTATTGTGTAGAAACCAAAACTACTCTTTTGATATAAATTTAGGGAGGATACCATCTAGTTAATTAGCCAAGATATTTGTAATAATTTTGTACACTAAGTTGCTTAAAGTTATGGACCTATAATCATCAAAATTTTCATGCTCATTTTCTTTGAAATCAAGGATAGGAATGTAGGATTCAAAACACCCATAACATTCCCTAAAATTCTTGATTATTCATTTACTCTCAATAGATATTCTACCATAAAGTCATAGAATTCCAAGTAAAATTATGTTTTCAATCCATCTAGACATGTACCTTTTTCCCTTTTAAAGGAGTGTAATACATATTTCATCTCCTTATTAATTAACTCATCTTCCAATTTCTCATTTTATTTTTGATTAACTTTCCTTGGGAAGAAATAGGCTGCCTTTAAAATATCTAATGTGTTACATCCAAAGGATATTGAAATTATGTTTTGAAAGGTTTTAATCCATTTTCAATCTCCTTAAATGTCTTTACCTTTGAATTTTCATTGGTATTATTGTTTTTTCTATGTTTTTCTTAACTCTGTTAGAGTTTAGTGTGTTCATCTCCACCCGCTAGCCACATAGCCCTACTTTTCATTCTCGAATTTCCATCAACATCCTTTTTACACCCTTTAGAATTTTTAATTTATATCTCTCTTCCTCTTAAAATATGCCTTCTATATTCCTTTCAATTAATGACATGATTTATTTTTTTGTCTTTATCAATTATTTTTGTGCATTTTGAGCTTTCTTTTTTAGATTTCTCTTCTTCTGTAAATATGCTTTCAATATTCCTTTCAATTAATGGCAAGATTTGTTTTTTTTTCCTTTATCATTTTTTTGGTGCAATTTGAGCTTTCTTTTGTTGGACAATTCTACTACTATTTCTTAGTTTTTTTTTTGAAAACTAAAATATCACTAATTCTCTTATAATGGGATCAAATCTCCTTCAGTTCTAAGTAACCATGTTTTTTTAGTCCTACTTCTTCTAAGAAAGTATGGTTATATTTATAGGCACTTAGAGGTTTTTATTCTTCCTTTTCCACTTGAACAAGATTGATAAATGACCCATACCACCTCCTTCTTATACTCATGTTGGGATTTGAGATTCAACAACAAATATACACTAAAAAATGCATCAAGCAAGGGAGAAAAAGAATTTATAGTCAAGAAAACCTCAAAGGAGAAATTTCATTCAATCAATCATCGTGTGTTTGTTTCTATTATACAATTTGATCATTTCTTTATAGGTTTAAGTGACCATAAAAAATACATCATAATAGTATATTATGTTCAACCATCACGATAACCATCTCCAATAATATCTCCTTAATATCTCAACTTATACTACGTGATTCTCATCTCTAACTTCTCTCATTGTATTCATAATTCAAATCTTAGGGGGGTTTATAGTCTAAGTTCAAACATATAAGTCATAATTCAATTTTTTGTAAAAGGGAACTTGATAGATATCATTTAATTGATAGATTCCAACCTAATCAAAGTTGACTTTGTCAACAAGAGACCTTATAAGAAGCCAACATGAATAAAGTGAAGGTTTGAAAGGAGAGATCCAAAAATTGGCATCATTGCACATAGTGAATCTTCTTAATGGAATTTTTTTCTCCAACCTTTTTTTTTCATATTCTTATGGTGTTACTATTCAGTTCATGTATTTTCATCAGTGTTCTTATGATTAGTTTCATGCTAGATTTTTATGTTTTATCTTCTACTCTCTTAGCATTCAAGCCTTCTAGATCTTAGCTCCTAAGATCTGGATTATTTGTATCAAATCAAGTTACAACTCCATGGGAATATCATGCAACATCTACATGTTGCATATAGAATCTTGGGTGACCTAATTTTATCCCTTTATCACCTTACCCATAGCTACACGACTATAATTGAAGCATAATAATGGATAGAACCCAATGTAGCCATCTTTAGAAAAAAATAGACAATTGTGATGACCTATACAAATAATTTTAGAGGGTGTATAATAATTAATTTTAAATGATTTTCTATTGGAGAAAAAGGTTTTTTTTTTTTTTTTTTGAAATGGAGTTTCATTTCATTTCCTAGTTTAAGAGATATTATCGATTGGAGTCACATAGGTCTATAAATAAGCTTGGTCACATGTACCTTGAGTTTCAAGAAGGATTTTCTTAATGCATGGGTTACAATGGAGCACATATCTTATATAAATGGAAATATATCATCCTTACCCCAAATATATCTTCAACAAAATTTGATTTCATTATATATAACATAAGCTACAAAAAACAATGTAGCTAGAGGCCCACTACTAGACAAATAGGAGCTAGGGTTATTAGTCATCCACAAACCCATAGTAATAGGTTAACCACACAAAACCCTTCTCCAATTTTACCATTTCCAAATCGATTATGGTTCATCCACAAACCTAGGCTTACATCAATTATGGGTAAACCACACAAAACCCTTCTCCAAGTTTGTCATTGCCCACTCGGTTATTGTTCATACACAAAATAATTTTCTTCATCGAAACTTGGCATATTATAATTATGATGGTATAATGGACATAATTGGGTTCCTCTTTTTTTAGCATGGGTGAAATAATGGGGATCATTATTTTCCAAGGGGGGAGGATTTATTAGAACCTTAGGGGGCTTATAAAATAGGTTTGGATGTATAAGTAATAAAGTCACATTTGAAAGAGTCAAACCTAGTCACAATTGACTTCATCAACAAGACACCTTATAAGAATACAATAGGAATAGAGTGAAGGTTGGGAAAAAGAAGTCTCAAAATTCGCCTCATTTCTTGTAATGATTCTTCTTAATGGAATCCTTCTTCTGCAAATCTCTCTAATTTTTCATATTTTTGTGGTCTATTCAGTTCATGCATTTTCATCAATGTTATTGTGATTAGTTTCATGACAAATTTGTATGTTTTCTATCCTTTTCTCTTGACATTCAAGCCTTTTGAATCTTAGCTCCCAAGATCCAAATCACTTCATCTTCACTTCAAAAGTAGAGTTTTATTCATAGTGTTCCTTATTAATATATTATAATGTATTAATTGAATATCACAAGTACGAATTAATTCTTCATACTCCCCCTTAAAAAATACTTGTAAGTCCAATCATATTCTCTCTCTTTCACTGGTCCATTAAACTAGTTCAATTATCATCTTCTTCTTTACTCTTAATCTTCAATCAACATTAAAATTGAAGCTTGATCTTCTATTTTCTGTAATCTTCACCTTTGGTCTTATTCATTCTTCATCTTCTTTAAATTATAATTTTGTACCTACAAAGATAAACATTGTGTTTATTGAAGTTCATATTAAAAAGTCACCATCCACATAAATATACATGCTTCTAGCTACTATATTTTCCAGTTCTCTAGGAATTTTTTTTCTGATACATGGTTCATAGATTATTATTGAATCACAAACCCCCCCCCCCCCCCCAACTTCATAATCATCTTAATTTTTCTATGGCTTACTCGTAACCACATGCTAGGTTTATGTGGATTACCTTTAATTATTACATATTTCAAATGGTTTTTGGCTTACGATGAACCATACATCACACCAACTAGTTTGTCATTGATGACAAACTTTCACTTGTCATGTCTTTGGTTTAGCACAAACCATTATACATCAAAATATGAGAGTACATTATCTTTATCATAGTTTATAACCATTACAACATCATTTGATTGAAATACATGCAAAAAAATTTCCTCACACACGTTCACCTTAAACTAATCTAGCCATTTTAAACATAGGACCATGACAATATCCTTTTCCATCATTGAAACAACATTAGAAGGATCAACAAACTTCTTATGGATTTGATTTTCACTTTAGCTACTTTTGCATCTCAATTATTAAACACGATTTTATTTTCACTATTTATTTACCTTGATTTTGCTGCTATATTCTTGTTTCTCTTGGTTTAATGTTTTATGTTTCTCTTATTGCCACTTGCTATTGCATCTTTTGTTTGTTCTTAGTTTTCTGTGTACATTATTCTTTCAACTTATATCACTTTCTTTTATTGTCCTCTTATATCTTCTGTTTTTCACTTCTTCTCTAATGTTCTTCATCTTTCATCTTGTCAAATTCAACCTCTTTTTGCACTTCATCGGACTCGACATCTTCTTCTTTCTTCTCATTCTCTTCTTCTTCTTTTGATTGTTTTCTTCTTGCAACTTCTTTTGAATTTTTTCATCTTTCACCTACACCGACAATCTTGTTCATGCACTTGCAATTACCTACATAAAATTATGTTTCCTTGTTGGGTTGCACAATGTTTTACAAGACAACCTATAACCTTGGATTGATAAACTTAATTGATACACACTATCACAATTTCACACACCTAGACTTGATTTAGACAACAATAGCTTTCATTTCGGCTTTACACAAGCCTAAATACATAACCATGATTTTTAGAATCACTTTTAAACTTGACTTTAAATTCAATTCAACTTTTGATATCAAAGATTTTATATGGACTTGAGTTTTTTACAAAAACATGAAGCCTTATAAATGCTCAATAACTTCAATTTACTTTTAACATTAATTTAATTAAACTCTTAACATAATAAAACTATTTTATATATAACTTATATACTTGTATTTATAATTTTTTCAATTTAATTAAAATTTTCACTTTAAAAACATTCCTAACAAGAACCATCAAAAGTATTTTTTATTCAATTACTTACTCTCTCTATATATATTTTAAATCTCATTTTTCTCCAACCCATTTCAATATTTTTGTATTTAAACTTTATTTTAAAGTAAGAGAATAAGCCAAATAGTCCATGGAAAATTGAACTTCCTATTATTACAGCAAGTAAAGAGCACACCTTAGAATCATAGCACTTCCTTACCAATTAAAATTTGTCCATTCATCTTTTAATTTGCAGATCAACACAGATTGCTTCAGCGTATTTTTTCATGGCGAGAGATGTAAAAAGGCTAGCTGTGCACTACTGAAACAGACATTTTCTCTCGTTTCTGAAGGTCTACTTCCTGCTTTTTCTTCAGTATTTTGTCTACCCGTTGGCCCATCTCCCGCTTTGTCACAGGTGCAATCCAGGCGTTGCGGTAGTAGCAACTACTGTGATAATATTCTCCATATTTAAACCATTGTTTTAAAGAATTGATTTTTTTTTTTTTTTTTTAAATATTCAAACCAACTACTGTGATCTTTCACATGAACTATCCACTTTAAACTCTCTGGCAAAATCCAGCTTAGCCGTGATCCAGGTTAGGGCCTCCACAAAACACCCTCAGATCTTTTTGAACAATGCTCTTATCAATGGTCATCAGCAGCTGTAAGAGTTTTGGAATCATGTTTTGTGGTATATAAACCATTGTGCAAACTCTTATAAATGGTACATGATACCAACAACATGCCTCACCACTTTTTATGCTTCTTCAAATAAGCTTGCCAACCTTGCATGGTAATTTTTAGACTGGCACCTCCTTATCACTCGTTGGATTATTTTGTCACCATAGATTTGATTTTATTGGAGGATGTATGATTTTGTCATTATTTAATGTGAAGTTGACCAGTCTTTTTTTAAATTAAAATTAAAATTAAATAAATATTTAGTTAATAGAAAAATAATGTTAGCTAAAACAA
The DNA here is from genome assembly GCA_034641835.2 of Pinus albicaulis. Lineage (NCBI taxonomy): Eukaryota > Viridiplantae > Streptophyta > Pinopsida > Pinales > Pinaceae > Pinus > Pinus albicaulis. The sequence goes on along the minus strand of CM076579.1, from coordinate 1,571,339,253 downwards.
AATAAATTATTTATCATTTTAAATAAAAACTTAGTGATTCAAGAATATGAAAACATAATTTAAAATCATTTTTTATTTTTTAATAATTTATTTTTCATAACTACTCTCTAGCCTAGTAGTAGAGGTGTTGGACTGCATGTAAGAAAAAAAAAATTAAATAATTATAATTATCAATAAAAAGTTTTGACTCTATCAAATTACATAAAATAAAATAAAATAAAATAAATAATTAAACCAAATTAGATTCATTTTAATTCCGAATCTACCCAGCATTGAGAGGGATCAAATCTCTTTTAGAGTGAAAATAGAGTTGATCCTTCTCCACACTTAGTAGATCCAAGCTAATTAATAACACTAATTAATAAAATTAGTTATTATTAAATATTAATTAATTTAAGGGGTGACAGGAGGGGGGGGGGGATTTTACTCAATCCCAAAGGAATAATCGAAGTAAAATTCTCCTAGGGTCTTGGAAGGAAATCCAACAACCAGACATAGATATATGGATTCCTACAAGGACTAAGAATAGCTAAAGATAAAGGTGTGAACGATATCATGGTTTTAGGAGATTCACTATTCACTATTTAGTGTCTTAATAATTAGAACAATCCGAAAGATCATTCCCTTGTGCAAGGAAATAAATCCTGCTCCATGGCAGAGACCATGTTAGAAATCAATGAATTTAAAAGACTTTGTCCAGTCCCTTAAGTGCTTATGGTCACATTTATTTGGTTGCCACCTTGGTCCTCTCATTATACAAATATGGTTCACCTCAGAATTAACACTAATCCATATCCCCTTCCCCTAAATCCCTCTTCCCTCTACCACATTGTACCTTTCCACCTTCCTAATTATGTATATTACAATAAGGTTTGGCCTATTGTTATCATTCTCATAACCCTTGACATGGAAAATACTGCAAACCACTGCCATGCAATGGAAATGATCATATTCTCACATGCTTGGGTTAATTGTATCCCTCATCCCCAAACTTTGAATCACCTCATCTCAGGATAATGATGGATCTCTTTGATAGAGGTACTGCGAAATTTATTGTCAATATGGTGCGATTTGTGCAAATTGATAGGGGAATTAATGTTAAATTTGGATTGAGCCCTGCTTAGGTTACATTCAAGCCTATGTGTGCATCTATGTCTGCTCCATTCTATCAAAGGTATGTGAATTTGGTTTTGGTGTAGTATTGGGTTTCAAGTGTGGCATTAAGGAGGTCAATTTTCTGGCAGCTTTGCGAAGAACACAACTTTAAATTATTGTTGCCCCATCTCTGTGGGTCGATTCTGTTGGTTCATCGCTATTGTTCATGGGAATTTTGGAGGTTGGGGCTCTCTGGATCAAAATCCACCTCAGCGTCGCCTGGGCTCCCTTTCCTATTCGATAATAGTTTGGCTCGGGCTCTAATTTATGAAGGTACATATTTGTTTCTTGTTTTCAATTCCAATTCAAGAAATATTTTTGATTTGGATGGTAATTCCAGAAGCCTAGGATGGCCTCTCGAGGTTTTGAGAAGTAACTCATACTAATTAAGAATTCCTAATGATTCATTAGATGAAAACTTAGCAACTCAACGGTCCTTTCAAGCCCTGTGCTTGTCTTTGGTTAAAGGAAGGCAATGTAAATTTGAGTTCCCTATACAATGTTTCAATCGTTGCAATGTTTCACTTATGCAGTTGACACCTCTCTACTTCTAGAGTTTTATTCAATAGTTTGTCCACCTGTCGGGAAATCTCCCGCTTTGTCACAAGTGCAATCCATGTTTTTATGTAGTAGTAACTACTGTACTATGCTATATAGGAGGATATATTGAGAAAATGTTGTTGGTTTTCCTGGTTTGGGTTCCAGGATAAAATGTTTATATAAATGTGTGTTTTTACCATTGAATCTTTTCTATTCTATTAAAAATATCTTTGTAGCAACCAATTATACAAGGTTAAAACCTACACCCTCTATTTTTTTTCATTCATATAAATGTGATCTTGATCAGGGGGGAAATTCGAAACCCCTTGCAACCTCGCCAAATAGGGGATGGGAAGAGAGAGAGAGAGAGAGGGAGAGAGAGAGAGAGAGAGGATTCCCCTTCTCAGGGGATTCACAAGGGGATGAAAATCCCCCTATGGTGGGATTCAGGGGAAATGCCCCCGGAAAAATATTTGGGCATTTTTTTGCATCTATTATTGGTAGTTATCGACACATGGTTCTTTATCTCATGGTTTTGTAGTTTTGGTTAAGGAACTATAGTTTTATTCTAATCCATGGTAAACATATTGAAAGTTTGTGGATGCCACACACACACACAAATATATATATATATAGCAAGAGAGAGAGAGAGAGAGAGTATTGTAACAGTATATAGAAGGATCTATTGAGAAAATGTTGTTGTTTTCTTGGTTTGGGTTCGAGGATAATTTTTTTATATAAATTTGTGTGTTTACCATTGAATCTTTTCTATTTTATTAAAAATATATTTGTAGCAATTAATTGTATAGGGATAAAACCTACACCCTCTATTGTTTTTCATTTATATAAATGTGATCTTGATCACATGGGAAAAATTCAGAACCCCTTGCAACCTCATTGTTGGAGTGTGTTTGGTGCACGTATGTATGAAATCACACCAAATTAAGGGGTGTGGTCTACCCACTTAAGTTATTGGTAACAGGTAGAAAAAGAAGTGGAGTCAAGCAAGTTAGTGGAACAAGCTAGAATCATAAGCATACTAGATAGATAAATAGCATGCATATATAAACTAAAAACTAAAACAAATAAACATGAGCTCTGAAAAGAGTCAAATGACAACAATAATACAAACAGTGGCTCTAGGACCCTCTTATTGAGCACTGGTAGTAATAAGAGTGAAAATTTACCCTCTTGTCAAAGGGCCCCTAGATCATGGGTTCTAGGTCCATATGCAAGGATGTTTTTATCCCAAGCTTACCTCCGTGTAGCCTCCCTCTCTCTCTACTGTGTTGGATTGAACTTGTTGGGTGGCCAACAATTGAGCTCCCTCTATCTTCAGCTCCAACTCACACACTGCTAGTATTTCTTGGGAAATTCTGGCCAGCATAACAATGTGTTCACAAATTCTTCATCTCATGGTGCCCTTATATATGAGATTTCAAATCCTCCCTTCCCTCTCTTGGTACATTGTGGATGGTGACCCAAGAGAGGGGTATGATTCCTTTATGTGCTCCAAATATTCCATTTTGTGCTCACTTAGTGTCTAAGGAGGCGTTGGTGGCTGTCCTTAGGCGACTTCAAGTAAGGGGTCACTTGTCCTTCGCTTTGTGTGGTCCCGGATAGTGACATTTTGCCACTCCCAGGATTGCGCACATATAGGGAAAAAAGGCGCACGAAGGCGCTCTTCACGAAGGATTATGAACGCAAAGAGCATTTTGGACTTGTTCAAATTTGATTTTCCTCAGACTTTAGAGATTTTTAAATAATTTTCAGATTCTGGAATGTCTTCCAGCCCTGTAAATATTTTTGCCTAACATTAATTAATGTCGTCTTCTGCCGTATGATTTTCTAGTGTTAACACTCACCAAATAGGGGTGTGGAAACACCCCCTGTTTGGGGGGGTTACTGGACTCTAGCTTTTTTTCACTTCTCAGGACAAAATGAAAATTATAATTCATAATTGCAAGTACAAAAATTTTGATTGAAAGTGGGTTTTGGTCTTGTTGCTTTATTTTATCTTGATCTCTTTTGAATCGAGGAATGGATGTTAAAATCAAAATAAAAAATATAAGATCCATTTTTTAAAAGCCAAATAAACAAGAGAGACCTGAAGAGAAATTATGCATCTCAATTTCGATTAGTAGGCATTCTTTAAATTTATTATGCATCCTTTTCATTAGTGGTTTGTTGATTTGTTAGTGTCCTCCTAATTCATTTAGCATACACATTACTGTATTTTTATAATCACAATTGTGTCCTTATCTTACATTTATTCTCTCTTTATTATCGATTCTAGATTTTATACTAGCTGATAAATTCACAATATTTCCTTGAGTGGTTCTGGGAAGAGAGTTGCAACTCACCATCAAATTCATACTGAGAATCAGATGGGAAAACTATCAATTACTCCTGACATCAGGCTACAAATAGGGGTATCCTATCCTAGGATTCTATAAGCCATAAAATGATTTATTAAGGATCTTCAAAGCTAGGGTTTTGTTCAGTAAAGGCCAATGCAAACTTTACAGTAGGTGGTGAATTTTGCAAAATGCTTGCTTGTGTGATTGCGAGTAGTGTTCTCGCATGGGCCTTGGATAACCACACTTCCAAAAGCTTACATAAATCATTGTTGAAACTATTTCTGTCATTGATTTCAAATATAGGGGGAGCCTACTTATGTGCAAGACAAAGATTGGAAAATGAATATTGTTGGAAATATTATTTTTTGACTTTTAATGCCCCATTTGGATACCCTATATTTGGATGCATTTTTCCTCTAATTAACTAACTCAAATGGGAGAATATGATATGTGGTTGGAAATATGATTCCAATACCTTTCCAATGGTATTTGACACTCCCACTAATTCCATAGGAATGAGGAGATATGAAATATTTTGTCAAGATAACCCAACCAAAGTACAATCACACTGCCCAAACCAGTTTTACAAGTCATCCCATAAGTGAACTTGCAAACACTATAAATAAAGGTAATATGATTTATTTAATACTAATCCATCGAGGAATACATATTAGGTCGCAAGGGGTTTAGGAATAAATTTTGGAGTGGTCCTTAGCGTCTAAATATGGAAGAAAAAATGTGATTTATGGGGTGAACAAGTCATCTAGAAATTTTACCTTTAGCCTTCCTTTTGGGATATTTTGGAATATGAAAATTGGAGGACATAGACAAATTTATCTTCATGTACATGTGGTTAAAATTACAGACCTTGATTCACTACAATTTTGGAGAGACGGTTTGTTGGCTTGAGGGGTCCTGACCTAGGTTCAGAGTGTATCGCGCAACCAAAAAACCCTCCAACTACTGGCCCTTTTGGCAATGACCTTCTTGCTCAGATCAAAGTCTCACCCGAAGCAGTATGGGGGGGTGCTGGAACCAGTTTTCCGCACCCTGAGGAAGAAAATAATGTAGTAGCACTAAACAAATTGATTGCAGACTTATATCGATCAAAAACATATGTGTACAATATAGAACAATACTTTATCATATCATAGAACAAAATCACCAATCACTTCGTCACAGATATATTATGTCATAATCAGATCCAGATCTATATAAGGCATAATCACTTAAGCATATTCATTGTTGGGGCCCTTGTTTTGAAACTTAACATATTTTGAGTTGCAGCTAGTACGTGGCGGAATGCAACCACAGTAGGTAGAAAGACGTCAAGTTTGCAAAGGAGCAAAGGACAGGTGTCGCGACTGTTGCGGGAGCAAGCACAAATGGCGAAAGAGCGCGGTAGGAAACGAGCAGTGGAACTCCCTATGAACAGAAAGAAACAGAAGACAGCTAAGCGAGAAGAAAGGAGGAACTGTCAGTCGCGCTGGCAGAAGAAAAAATAGGCAGCCAGCCAGTGGATAGGAAGGTTGGTGCATACGGGAATAGGCAACAGGGAGCCGCAGGAGAGCTCTGTTTGTGTTGTACTCTTCTCCACTCCTCTGTGTTTCTGTATTTTCTCTCTGTCTAATAGGACTTCTTGTATTCTGCTCTGTTCATGCTCACTCAATTGAGCCTTGTAATAGTTTGCCACTGATAGCTGATGTTTAATATAATCAGAAGTGTTGTTTTGAGTATCTGTTATGGTTTTGAATGAATGGTTTTCCAAGCACCTTTAAAGTTTTTTTTACGGCAAGTCTGAGCGTATTTATGAGAGATATATGTTATGGAACATTGTGTTATGGTTGTTTAGACTTCTAACATAGCTTTGATTCAACCGTATCGATGTTGTTGGGATGATATTTATCGACTCCCTACCATAGTAAGGTTGCAGCATGCCTCGGGTGAGACTCTTAGCTCTTCGGCGCAAGGTGAAAATGCTGGCGTGAAGCTAGACTACGGCGGAAAACCTTGCTGGCCCTTAACCTGAACCCAGGTCTTCTCTGCGAGACCTGTTCTCTCGCCAACAAATGGTTCCGTTGTTGGGACCTGAAGAATCGTTTGGGAGCTAGATCATGATATCTCGGATATTCGAAAGAGAAAAATGAAGTTGGTGGAATAACCACCTAGATCAGTTCATTGCTCAGCAAGCTAAGCTGAGACGACAAAAGGAGAAAACGATTAAAAACCTAGCTCTATTCTCTGACTCTGCTAGTGATACCTAAGAAATATTTTGGGGAAAGTTCCCAGAAGAACTCTATAACTGGTTGCCGAGGCTTCAGACTAAGGCTATCAAGGAAAAGTCGCGGAAGATCAATCGCAAGTGGGCGCACAAGGATCTGGTGGCCCTTCATCAGTTAAACACCGATTTAACCCGAGCTGTAGATTTTTGGGTGGAATCTACCTTGGATGGATATATAGTGGAGTTTGTAGCCGAGTGCTACTAGTATTTCTCAAGAGTAGAAGATACCTTCAGATCTGGGTTAAGGGGGAAGCTGCTAAAGGAGATTCCCTTGTGGATTAAGGCATTGATGGTAGACGAAGGACTAATGGGATTCCAAAAAGCAGAGATGGAATCATAAAATCTCTGGTGCTGGGGGAAGAGATTAAGGGAGAGATTCTACAAGAACTGTGAGAAGGGGGAGTAGGAGTATGTATGTCGAGACCGCCAACAGGCTCAGGGAGCGACGAGCACATCAGAGGGCACAGGTTGCAGAAAGGTGGCGAGAGAGGGTGATAAAGGAGTTGAAGAGATCGGAAAGCGATCGAAAGAACAAAGAGGAGGCACCTCAGATGAAAAAGGGAATGGAAGGTTAGGTGGGTCCCCATGATATAGGAGGGGTCGTGAGAGAAGTGTGGCAGGTGTATAGGGGCCCAGCCCAGATGGAGAAAGGAAAGAAGTCTGACGGAGAAGGTATAGACGCGCGCCCAGAGGAGGTGTCCGATGTGGAGATGCACGTTGCAATGGAGCAACTATTTCAAGAAAGGTCGGCGTCCATATCTCAAGGTATTCCTACTCCCCACAGTTAAAATATCTCTAGTCCCAACCTTCCCCTAGTGCTCTATAAACCCATAAGTGAATTTTTTGTTAAGTTGCGTGAATTAAGTAAGTTGCACAGTATTTAGTCTCCAACAGTAACACATACTAGTAGTAGGATTGCTAGTGGCATGATCTCACAACCAGGATCCATCGAATTCATTTTAGTAACACCTATTCAAGTGAACATGGCGGGAGCACTTACCCGGTATCCAGAATTCTCTGGGAGGGGTAACAACGACGTAGAACAACACTGGTACCTCTGCGAGGCCATATGGAGGGCACGACAGACACCAGATGTTGGGAAGTTGATATAATTTTAGACCACCCTTAGGGGAGAGCCCTACGTTGGTTTATGAAATGGTCGGAAGCTCACCCGAAACCAATGATGGTAGATGTAAAGAGGAATTTCATTAAGGAATTCAAATTTCCCCAAACAGACCAACAAGGCCTGTCAGAGATGTGGGAAATCAAACAGTGAGAAGGAGAAAATGCTTGGGATTTGATGCGGAGATTCAAGGATGCAATTAGAAAACTCAACTATCCAATTGATCCAAACCATCAGAGGGATTGGTTCATTAAAGCTCTACTACCTTTGACCCGAACTCCATTGACACAGCAAAGGATTGAGATGTTGCAAGACGCAATAGAGCAGGAAATGAAGATAGAAGCTATGGCGGGTTACCTGCAAGAGTTTAAAGGAGGAGCAGCGGTACAGGACCCCTCTATAATGGGTCTGCAACATCAAATAGCCAGTCTGAGAGAAAAACTCAAGGAAATGCAACCAATGCGATCAGCAAGACCAAATGTATGGTGCATGCATTGTCTCATGGAGGGACATGTGGCAACTGAATGTCCTCGGTTGCGAGGCCAAAATGTGGGGACGTCGGCCGCAAGGGCACAGGGGGCTCCACTGCCAGGAGGGGTTGTGCAGATAAACACCCAGGGGATATATCCACCACAACAGTAATACACAGGGTTCCCTACACAACAAAGTCTAGCCACCAATGAATATTATGAAATATGCAAAATATGGGCCATCAACCTCGCCTGTGTCCGATATTACAGAAATATTCCAATGTTCCAAATAATATATACTGTGAGTTCTGTAACTCAAAAACACACAGCACAGAGCAGTGTCGAGCACTGGATGCACTGGCGGAGCAGCTGGACCAACCTTCATACAGAGTAAACGAAGCTCCCCGAGGAAGAGGAGGAGGCATGAGGGGAGGCCGAGTAGGAGGTAAAGGTCCAGTAAGATGCTACAACTACGACCAGGGAGGACATGTAGCTAAATAATTTCCACTCCCTAGAAGACCTTGGTGTTCTAAGTGCTAGGTTAACACACACGTAACAGAATATTGCCCGGAGCTTATCAAAAGATGGGAGGAAAGAGCTAGACAGAGGGGGGGAAATTTAGTAAATGCAGAACCCAGGTTAATGGGAACTCAAACAATGAAAAACGTGGCCATAGAAAAGAGGAGGCAAAAGAATGGGGGAAGATGCGTGTGCTATGGACCCAATAAAATTGATCAGGCCAACATCCCCAAAGCTCCTGATCAAACCAGAATGAAAAAAAACAATTTTTCCAGGAGGCAGCAGAATCATTTGCCCAATTGGGGGGAAACAAAGGAATTGAGTTACAGAAAATTCAAGAAGACAACGAAGCCCAAAGTAATTGTGAAGCTTTGATCCAAGAGTGGTTCCATCTATTCCTGAAAATTGTTAACAATGCACCAATGCTAGAACGGCTAAAGCAGAACCTGGAAGGGGTGTTGAAGTAGAACACCGAAGCAAGAGAATCAGCAGAGGCAGACCAAAAGTATGTATAGAGAATAAAGAGAAATAAACGAAGGATGGGAAAGGAATTCGTAGTGAACACTGAAGTTGCAGGGTTCCAGATTAAAGACACCATGCTTGATTTGGGATCTTATGTCAACATCCTACCAAGAAAAAATTGGGAGGCATTAGGGAAACCAAGATTGACATATTACCTGATTCAACTTCGGATGGTGAACCAGTATTTCATTATTCCCATCGGCTGACTGGAGGAGGTTGAATTTGACATTGCGGGAGTAAAGAAATTTACTGACTTTGAATTCATCAACATCATGGGAGATAAAGATCCATACCCTACACTATTAGGAATTGATTGGGCCTGTTGTACATATATACCTCTGCCTGTAAATTCTTGCCCTGCTGCCTCATTCAAATCCATTTCTAACCTCTGACATGGCCTAAAATATCATGACCCTGCTTGCTATTACTATATCCGCCCGAAAATCTACTTCACAATGGTTAAAAACCCAAATTTAAGCAATCGGGCCGACTCCTTAAGAGTCTGACTCCCTCCCGCTACGACTTTCATAAGACCTGAGTCTGAAAACCATAATTCAGAGCAAGAAGGGGCTTATTTTCTTAACGATCGGGCGCAATGCTGGCCGTTTGATCTGACTTAAATCAACGGCGCGGAAATTAATTTACACGGAGGGCCCGCGCGCGCAACAGACCTTTATGACCCGCCGATTTATCACCCTCCGATGCATGTGTAGCCGTTGATATTGCTCTGAGATCGAACGGTCCTGGGTCAATCGCGGTCCTGCCCTCAATCACGATCGGAACTTCCAAGATGTGCTACTCCTGTCTCCCCGCTTCACTTTTCGATTTCGATTTCCGATTTGGGTCCCGCCACCTGTGGTCGTGTCATCATTATTCACAAGTGTATGCTGTGTCCTTCCTCCACCATTCATATGTTCCGGTGACGTGTCATATTTTATGAACCTTTGCCCCATTCATTCGTGGTCGCTCCATTGTTTTCTGCCCTGTCACCCTCCATTTCTCCATTATGTTCATGCGTTTCTTGTTACCCTGCACCTTCTCAATATCTCGCCTAGTCTGTACTACCGACTCCAGGGCCGCTGTCATATCCACATTCCCTGTCACCGAGTTATTTTTCTCTAATGTTTTGCGGGTTTTGCAGGTTTTAAAACGACTCAGTTGGCGCCTTAAATTGCCGCCTCCGTTGCTAAGATCTGAAGGACATATTTTAACTGGCGAAATTAAAGAAAGAAGCTGAGGGTAGGTGGGAGAGATGACCGCCATTAAAGAAAACATAGATGTGGATTCTCAGAATTCTCGAGATGCGTCCTCCCCGCATTAAAGATCCAGGATTCAAATCCATAGCCAAGGGCCGAGAGTACAGTACTGAAATACAGATTATTTTAGATCTCTTACGGCAACAGATTTTCTTTCAGCCGCGGGCAACATGTTGTATATATTTTATTATTTCAGTCTTATATGTAAAGAGATTTTTATCTCCCAACACTTATTTCTTTAGACGGACTGTTAGGCATATTCATTTATAGTCATTCATTCATAGAGAAGGCGCGAATGTTTTCCGCCAGGCTGATTCAAACTAAGTCATTAATTGTGCCTCGTCTACCTCCTCCTCCAGAAGTTTCGGTCTTCTCTATAAATACTGAGAAATAAGATTTTTGAAGGGTTCCAGATTTCTGTCAGCAGACTGTGCAGCGAGAAGGCTTCTGTATACATTTTGTAACATTTCTGTATGAAGTTTCAGAGCCCGTAGGGTCTCAGTGAGGAGGGGTTATAACTGTATTGAGGATTCTGGTCTTTGGTATCTCACAGTATGTAATTTCTCTCATGTGTTAATACATTATCTCATTTCATGCAAATTGTCTTCTTGTATCATGTTCTAGAATGCGAGTGGCTCTCTAGTTTGCAGTAAGGATTCATCTTAAGTGGTGCCCTTTCTGAAATTAGTCAAGCGCTTTAAATAGGCCTAGTCATGATATACTGTTCCAGGTTCACTCTTTTCATATTTTCTGCTATATTAGTGGCTTAAGGATTCGTAAATTGGTGCACCCTTATATGCCAGCTAATATTTTCTTATGTTTCCTCACTGCACTCACCTCCAAATATTTGATTTCTGTGATATATTATTTGAATCGGCCCTCTTTATAGTAAGCGGTCTCTTAACTGTCTGATGCTTTCATGCTGAAGTTCTACATTATGTCCCTACATTATTCTTATCCTTGTATCAGCTTCTGAGAGAGATTGGTCCCATTCAAATTTGATTTCCTTGTTCAAAACAAGAGATAGTAAGGGAGTTCTTGGACTGACAACCCAAACTAAATGAACTCCTTGCTATATTAAGATGTCCTAGGCACTGGTATGTGGCAACTCTAGGCTGTCTCTAGGAGGGTGACAAAATCATCCACAACATCTTTCTGGCGCCGTTGCCGGGGATCGAATTCAAGAATATCCGTTTCCCTGGGTTCGACATCTCATTTTCACTCTCTAATCAAGTGAGCACAGAGAGGTGAAGAGTTGCAGATTTCTCACCTTGGCGACTCCACTGGTCTTTATTTGATAAACTTCACTGGGAGTCCTGGCTTCCCGGAAGCCTCATTTGAGGTCAGATACCTCACAGCCGAAAACACCCGTGTTTGACCCGGAGAAGATCATTCATAAAAGAGGTTGGAAAGAGAAGAAGCCAGTTCGTTCCGAAAACTCTGATTATTCCGTTGAAGATCATCCGCCTTCTTCTTCTCAAGAAGTTAGAACAGAAAAACCCGAGTTTTACTCAGAGACTCCACATAGAGGAAACATCTGGATTGAAGGAGAATCTCATCCTGCTTTCGAGGCTGAGGAAATTAAAGAGGTCACAGAAGTAGCTGCTGTTAACCGTGAGTTATTCCAATCTACACCTCAGGCTTCTGTGCAATATATTCCCATTGTTATTCATACTTCACTTTCTCCTACTCCTCTCCCTTCATCCGTATCCCAAATTGTTGTGCAATCCCCGCCTCCTCCAATGGCCAATGTTCCTGCTTTTCTTTTAAATAAATATGCTCCTCTGGCCTTGCCCCAAGTGCTAAACGATATGCCACAAGATTACTTGAAGATTTTGCCAAGATTCAATGGTGAAAATGAAGTTGACGCTCAGAAGCACCTCGAGACCTTCTGCTCTTTTGTAGAGAACTTAAATGTTGAACATCTGGATGTGGTCCTGAGGTTATTTGTGCAATCCTTGGAAGGTGAAGCCCGAAAGTGGTTCAAGACATTGGCAAATCATTCAATCACCACCTGGGATCAGATGGAGAATGCTTTTCTCAGGAAGTGGGGAGAAAAGAAAGACCAAGGGAAGTGCCTCGTTGAATTCAATACGCTAAAGAAGAAACACAATGAGGGAGCGGCAGAATTTATCAAAAGATTCAATAAGTTATATCTAAACCTTCCTGCTGATATGAAACCCCAGCAAGCTGCAGCAAAAGTTGTTTTCATAGCAGCTTTTGATTCTGATTTCGGTTTTTCTCTGCGGGAAAGAATGCCTGTTACTCTAGATGATGCCCAGACAGACGCTCTAGAGTTGGAGGCAAATTTTGCTGCCACCGGGAAGTTAAAAGGAAAAATAGAACCGGAAACTAGAAGAAAAGGCAAAGAAGAGGTTTCCACCTCTAATCAAGAAAAATATTCAGATAAAATGGATGAAATAAGCAAGATGATAAAGAATATGGTCAAGCTAGAACTGGAAGCTAAGAACGCAGCTCCCAAAAACTATTATAACGCTCCAAACAGAGGATATAATCCTCAGTATAGAAAGCCTCCGTTGCAGATATTGCCAAGAGAAGCGAAAGAACAGCAAGATCAGGTACCTCATCCCTTGTACCTGGAAGGACCAACAGATGACTCCGCTGGAGATGCAGCTTATAGACTAGAAGATTCAAATTTGGCCTTTTCAAATAATGATGATATGGAGTGCCCCCTACAAGAAGAAGACGAAGAAGCAGAAATTGACCATTACTGCAAGCAATTTGCTGATTTCATGGAAGCACAATTCAACGTCAAATATGATCTCAGATCCTCGAGGAAGAGGACCAGAACTCAGGAGCAAGAAGAAGAACCACCTCAGAAGGAAGCATCTGCTCAGAAGGAATCAGCAGCAAAGAGATGTATAGAAAAAGGTAAGAATCTTCTGAATACTCCCTTGCAGTCTAATGATCAGTTTCCCTCCTCTTCTGAACTAGTCAGGCCTCCTAATGCTGAGCCAGTGTCAAAAGAAATTAAATCTTTAGTTGAGAATAAGGAGTCAAAAGAAGTAGTGCTAGAAAAGCCCACATCTGCTTTCAATTTGCAAAAAGAACTTGAGAAGATTAAGATTCCTGTCCCTCTGACTGAGTTGTTAAAACAACCTGCATATCAGTCTCAAGTTACCTCTTTCATTCTTCCTCCTGAACTACCAATTGCACCTGATAGTTTAAATATTCAAGAAGAAAGACCCATGGTAGTCTTTGGCCCACATGTCGAGGAGATAGACCCTTCTACTCCTCCTTTTTATGTATCCCTAGTCATTCATGACCTGCTGTTACATAATTGTATGTTAGATTCTGGGGCTTCCCATAATCTCATGCCTCTCTCTGTCATGGAGCAACTAGGGCTGCAAATTACAAGGCCATACAAAGATTTATATTCATTTGATTCTAAAAGAGTAAAATTCTTGGGAATGATTAAAGATTTAGTAGTCAATTTGGCTCAAATCCCAGCAAAAAGTGTGGTCATGGACATTGTGGTTGCTGATATCCCAGCTCGCTTTGGCATGCTGCTGTCAAGGTCCTGGGGTACCAAGATTGGGGGATCAATCAAGTTGGACTTAACATATGCTACTGTCCCAGTCTTTGGAGGTCAAGAAAGGAGGTTGTACAGAGAAACTCGATTTGTTAAAATGGTAACCAAGACTGACTGCTCAGATAATTCCCCAATTTATAACAAAGAGGGAGACTTTTCATGTTTTATGCTAGAAGAAAACCAAAGTTACGCTCATGAGCCCCTTTTTGGTCAAATTCAGGCTGAGCAGCCTAAAAAAGATCAGGAATCAGAGATTTGGACTTTGCATTTTGATGGAGCTAATTCAAGGGAAGGCAATGGAGCTGGGGTCTTGTTGATTTCTCCCACAGGGAAATGGGTGCCACTGTCTTTTAAACTGGAGTATGAAGCTACAAACAATGTAGCCGAATATGAAGCATTATTACTGGGATTACAGACAGCTAGAAACATGGGCATCTGATGTCTAAAAGTGTTTGGAGACTCTGAGCTGGTCGTAAGGCAGATTAAAAATGAATGTCAGACTAAGCATCCACGGCTCAAAGCATATAGAAATGAAGTATGGGACATGATAGAAAACTTCTTTTCAGCATTTAACATACAGTTCATGCCCCGGGAGAAAAACAGAATAGCAGACTCTCTTGCGGTAGCTGCCAGTACCTTTCGTCCTCCTCAGAATCCGCTTTTAAGATATGAAGTGGAGGTACGGTACAGACCATCCATTCCAGATAATATAAAGCATTGGCAGGTATTCGAAGATGATGAACAAATGAAAATATTTATGGAAACTGTGGGAGAATTCTCCAATATGGAGATTGACGATAATGAAGAGGAAGGAGCTGAAAATGTTGCTGAGAACAAATGGGAAGAAAGAATAGCAGGAAATAAAGTGCTGCAGCTGAAAGGTAATTTCATACCTAGAGGATTGGTACCTCTAGAAAGGTTATTCAATAAAGATGATGTTCCCATGCAGCCAAATAAAGTAGTAGAAGATGATCAAGTAGGAGATTTGAATCTGGGTACTTCCACCGACCCCAAAATTGTTAAATTATCCAAAAAAGTCCCAGAAGAGTACAAAGAAAAGTATTTGAAATTATTTCAATCTTATAAAGATTTTTTTGCTTGGTCCTATGAGGACCTAAAAACTTTTGATGTAAATATTATACAGCATAAGATTCCACTGAGGGAGGATGCAAAGCCATACAAGCAGAAGCTCAGGCAAATAAATCCTCTGTTACTTCCCTCAATTGAAAAAGAAATTAAGAAGTTATTGAAGGCCAAGATAATTGTACCATTAAGATACTCAGAATGGATAGCGAACCTTGTTCCTGTCCGAAAGAAGAATGGAGAAATGAGGCTGTGTGTAGACTTCAGGAATTTGAACAGAGCATCTCTCAAAGATAACTATCCACTGCCTAAAATGGACCACATCCTGCAGAAAGTAGTGGGAGCATCCAGAATGTCAATGATGGATGGATTTTCCGGTTATAATCAGGTGGCCGTGTTCCCAGAAGACCAGAAGAAGACCGCATTCACTACACCATGGGGAACCTTTATGTATGCTAGGATGCCATTCGGATTAATTAATGCAGGGGCTACTTTTCAGAGGGCAATGGACATAGCCTTTGTCGGAGAACAGGACAAGTTCTTGGTGGTGTACCTTGATGATATCACAGTGTTCTCAAATAATGATGACGAGCATATTGAGCATTTAAGAAGAACTTTTGAAAAATGCAGAAGGTATGGCCTTTCTCTTAACCCTCAAAAATCCTTGTTTGCATTAGATGAGGGAAGACTCTTAGGGCATATTGTGACTAAATATGGTGTAAAAATTGATCCTAAGAGAGTTGAAGTGATAAACAGCATCCCTTTTCCAAGAAATAAGAAAGAAGTACAAGTATTTTTAGGCCGAATTAATTTCTTGAGGAGATTTATCCCTAACTATGCAGAGATAGTTAGGCACATAACCAGTATGTTGAAAAAGGAAAATGAGGTAAAATGGTCCCAGGAGTCTAGAGATGCATTTACAAGGATTAAACGGGCATTTGTTGAAGCTCTTGTGTTAGCAGGGCCAAATTACAAAAAGCCATTTATGATTTTCTCATTTGCTTCACCTCATACCATTGCTGGAGTATTATTACAGAAAAATGAAGAGGGATATGAACAGCCCATAGCTTTCTTCAGTCAAGTGCTTTATGATGCTGAATTGAAATATAATATACTGGAGAAGCAGGCATATGCCCTGGTTAAGTCTCTTAAAGCTTTCAGAGTTTATGTTTTGCAGTCTCACATCACAGCTTATGTCCCTACCGCGGCAGTCAAAGACATTCTGGTTCAGGGAGACAGCGAAGGTAGGAGGGGAAGATGGATTGCAAAAATTCAGGAGTACGATCTGGATATAAGGCCTACTAAACTGATCAAGGGACAGGGACTTGCCAAAATGTTATCTGAATCAAATCATCAAGCTTTGGGCATTAATATATCTGTGATAGCAAATGAAGAATTAGAAAAAGAAGAAGAGCAACACGGACTAGAGGTGGCTACTCAAAAGATACATATGAAATATCTAACTAGTCCTTGGTATAAAGAAATAGTTGAATATCTGTTAACACTCAGCTGTCCCCCTGGCTGTGACAAAGTGAAATACAGAGCTGTAAGGATGAAATCTCAGAAATATGCAATTGCCAATGGACAGCTCTATTGGAGAGACCCTCTGGGTATATTACTGTTATGCCTCATAGAAAATGAAGTACAGAATGTAATGACAGAATTCCATGAGGGCATATGCGGAGGACATTACAGCTGGAGGGCTACAACTCACAAAATCTTGAAGGCTGGTTTTTACTGGCCAAAATTGTATTCAGATACTTTTGCTTGGGTCAGATCGTGTGACAAATGCCAAAGGTTTGCAGAAAGGCAGAAATTAGCAGCATTACCCTTGATCCCGATTCACGTAAACGAACCATTTCAGAAATGGGGATTGGATTTTATAGGTGAGATACATCCCCCATCAAGTAGCCAACATAAATGGATATTAACAGCCACAGACTATTTCACAAAATGGGTGGAGGCCATACCTACCAGAAATGCTACAGATGCTGTAATAATGAATTTTATAGAAGATAATATCATATCTAGGTTTGGCTGCCCTGCAATAATTGTAACTGAAAATGCACAGGCTTTCAAGTCTGCCAGGTTCGTAAAATTCTGCCAAAGATATAACATCCTCCTGACTCATTCTACAGCATACTATCCACAGGGAAATGGTCTAGCAGAGTCATCCAATAAAACCCTGGTGAGAGCCCTGAAGAAGACAATATCTGAGAATCAGAAAAATTGGGACTCTCAATTAAAGTTTGCTCTATGGGAAAATAGGATAACCAACAAAAGAGCAACAGGGAAGTCACCCTATGAGCTGGTATATGGACGGGCTGCAGTGTTTCCTTTGCAATTGGCCTTGCCAGTAGCACGTTTTATGCAGGAAAATCAAGAAGAACCAGATGGCATGATCCGAAGAATTAATCAGCTGGTAGAATTGGAGGAAACAAGGAACCAGGTAGATCAGAGACTGATAGAATACCAGGAAAAAATGAAGAATGTCTTTGATCAGCATGAAAAGGATAGGAATTTTCAAGTCGGAGATTTGGTTCTTAGATGGGATGTTCGCAGAGCAGAAAAGGGAAAACATGCTAAGTTTGATCCATTGTGGTTCGGGCCATTCAAAATAGTGAAGCTGGGAAGAAATAACACCTTTACTCTAGAAAATCTACAGGGTGATTTGTTGGATGCACCCGTGAATGGCCAGTTCCTCAAACCTTATTTTCAATTCTGACCCAGGCTGGAACTACCTGATTGTATATATTGTATATAGTTTGTTTTGGCTTTTGTTTTTATAAAGGAAAACAATGTTGATAATTACTTGAAGTAAAGGTGCAGGGGAATAGGAAAATAAGATGAAATATTTAATGGTCTGCGTGTTCTCGACATGCCCGAGGACGGACATGTCGTCCCCAGATGGAGCCGATGTTGTACATATATACCTCTGCCTGTAAATTCTTGCCCTGCTGCCTCATTCAAATCCATTTCTAACCTCTGCCATGGCCTAAAATCTCATGACCCTGCTTGCTATTACTATATCCGCCCGAAAATCTACTTCACAATGGTTAAAAACCCAAATTTAAGCAATCGGGCCGACTCCTTAAGAGTCCGACTCCCTCCCGCTACGACTTTCATAAGACCTGAGTCTGAAAACCATAATTCAGAGCAAGAAGGGGCTTATTGTCTTAACGATCGGGCGCAATGCTGGCCGTCCGATCTGACTTAAATCAACGGCGCGGCAATTAATTTACACGGAGGGCCCGCGCGCGCAACAAACCTTTATGACCCGCCGATTTATTACCCTCCGATGCATGTGTAGCCGTTGATCTTGCTCTGAGATCGAACGGTCCTGGGTCAATCGCGGTCCTGCCCTCAATCGCGATCGGAACTTCCAAGATGTGTTATTCCTGTCTCCCCGCTTCACTTTCCGATTTCGATTTTCGATTTGGGTCCCGCCACCTGTGGTCGTGTCATCATTATTCACAAGTGTATGCTGTGTCCTTCCTCCACCATTCATATGTTCCGGTGACGTGTCATAGTTTATGAACCTTTGCCCCATTCATTCGTGGTCGCTCCATTGTTTTCTGCCCTGTCACCCTCCATTTCTCCATTATGTTCATGCGTTTCCTGTCACCCTGCATCATCTCAACGTTTCGCCTAGTCCGTATCGCCAATTCCATGGCCGCTGTCGCGTCCACACCCGAGTCAATTTTCTCTAATGTTTTGCTGATTTTGCAGGTTTTTAAAACGACTTAGTCGGCGCTTTAACTTGCCGCCTCCATTGCAAAGACCTGAAGCATACCAAAGGACATATTCTAACTGGAAAAATTAAAGGGAGAAGCCGAGGGTAGGTGGGAGAGATGACCGCCATTAATGAAAACATAGATGTGGATTCTCAGAATTCTCCAGATGCGTCCTCCCCGCATTAAAGATCCAGGACTCAAATCCATAGCCAAGGGCCGAGAGTACAGTACAGAAACGCAGATTATTTCAGATCTCTTGCGGCAGCAGAGTTTCCTTCAGCCACGGGCAACATGTTGTATATATTTCATTATTCCTGTCTTGTACATAAAGAGATTTTTATCTCCTAGCATTTATTTCTTTAGATAGACTGTTAGGTATATTCATTTATAGTCAGTCATTCATAGAGAAGGCGCGAATGTTTTCCGCCATTTTGGTTCAAATTGAGTGATTAATTATGCCTCATCTCCCTCCTCCTCCAGAAGTTTCTGTCTTCTCTATAAATATTGAGAAATAAGATTTTTGAAGGGTTCCACTGCTATGCTCGACAAGCGGGGCCGGTGGAAGACTTACGTATGCATTTTATAATACTCTACCATAATTTTTGTTTAGTAGGGATCCCTCAGTGAGGAGGAGTTATAACTGTAATGAGGATTCTGGTCTTTGGTATCCCACAGTATGTAATCTTTTCTTATGTGTTAATGAAATATCTCATTTCATGCTATTTATCTTCTTGTATCATGTTCTAGAATGCGAGTGGCTCACTGGTCTTAAGTAAGGATTCATCCTAGTTGGTGCCCATACTTGGATTAGTCGAGCACTTTAAATAGGCCTAGTCATGATATACTGTTCCATGTTCATTTCATCCATATTTTTACCTTTATATTAGTGGCTTAAGGATTCGTAAATTGGTGCACCCTTGCATGCCAGCTAATATCCTCTTATGTTTCCTCACAGCACTCACTTCCAGATATTTGATTTCTGTGATATATTATTTGAATCGGCCCTCTTTACAGTAAGCGGTCTCTTAACTGTCTGATGCTTTCATGCTGAATTTCTACATAATGTTCCTACATTATTCTTATCTTTGTGTCAGCTTCTGAGAGAGGTTGGTCCCATTCAAATCTAATTTCCTTGTTTAAAGCAAGAGATAGTAAGTGAGTTCTTGGACTGACAACCCAATTATAAAGGACTCCTTGCTATATTAAGATGTCCTAGGCACTGGTCTATGGCAACTCTAGGCTGTCTCTAGGAGGGTGACAAAATCATCCACAACAACTGGAAAGGAAAATATTCTAGGATAGATATAAGCTCAGTGAATTAGGATTTTATTTTGAATTTTACTGGATAGGAATGTCAGTCTAGGAACTAGGTCTAGGTTTTCAAATTCTAATTTCAAATTATTAGATGCAGAGATGGAGATGAGGCCAGGTAGGTATACTTAAAAACATACTTATATTTTCATTATGGCATAGGTTTTGAAAAGAGAGAGTGAGAATGAGAATATTACATGAGTTCGTTCATCAGAGGAAGTAGAACAAATTTATGAAAATCTTATAAAACATAGCACAAAAATCAAGATTTATGTTTATAGACTCATAAGATTTATCATATAGAAGCATACATGTGATTTCATGGAAGCATAAAAATTCAATTTGATGGTGTTACAGAGAAAAAAAATGCTAATAAGCATACCACTGGAGTCCCAAAATTATAGCTGCAACATGTCTTTGATTTCACTATAAAAGATTGTACATAAGCTCCACACTACAATATCAACTATCCAACATCTAAAAGTACTTGAGTTGGAGTACATATAGAAAATAGAGAATATGCAACCTCATTGTGTCTAAACCTTATCCAAAATACATCATAAATGCACCTAATGAGTCATTTCCTAGAATTTAGGGAAGTTAGAAACAATCCCCCCAAATTTAGCTAATAACTAGGAGTCTTTGTCTTCTTGAGTAATTACATGATTTCTCAACAATGAGGGGCATAATCATAGTTTATTATCCATAAAACAACTCATCATAAAGTTTTAACCTCGATATTTTGACTATTTTGCAATGACAATTGTCTAGAAATCATCCAAGATAGAAGCATCGCGTGTCACACAAAAGTGTCATGTTTTTAGCAAAAGTGTTTTGTGCCTTGGAGGGTGATTTTAGGTGGAATTTAGGCATCCTATTTCTGATATGAAGATTTTGAAAGGTAGAATTGGATGTCCTCTATCCAACCCAATATTAAAATTGACAAAATTCCTCTCGCAAGGCCTTCAAAACTTCATTTTTCCAATCTTACTCCGCGTGTAGTGAAAATCAGTGGCAGAAACATGAAAAATAGGGTGTTTTGGGGGTTTTTCTTCAAAAATGGGAGGTGTAATTTAAAACCAATACCATATTTGGAAAACACACTTCAAAATGAATCCAGGCATATAAAGAAATCCCTCATTAGGCCCTCTAAGTAAAAGCGTCGCGTGCCTACGTGATGCTTCTGCAAAGGTGAAATTTCCATATTTTTCCAAAAATCATAAAAAATATAAAAAATGCTCAAAAATTACTGAATTTTGGTCCATGGCATCTTTGAGTGATGTTCTAGACAGCTAGAGATGCCTTAGCTAGTAAATCCAAGTTGTCTTTCTCCTTTAGCTTAATTAGGGTTTCTTTAAGATTTTTCTTCAAATTTTTAACCTTGATTTTGGCAATTTGGTTCCTGGTGAAGTAGTGTCTCTCCATGTGCCTCTAGAGGTTATTATTCCTTTTTACCTTCTTCAAAAGCTTCTCTAAATGCTCATTCATGATGTCAATCCAGAACTCTTTGTCTTTCTTAATCTCAACAATGATCAAATCATCAAAGCTTTGTTGACCTAATGGAGGAGATAACTTTGTTTCTTGTTCTTTTTTCCTGGATAATCCTCTTGTTCTTAGCCTTCTTAGCTTTATTTCAACATCCTTGTCTTTCAACTGATCAAAATCTACCACTAATTTTCCTTTACCTTTTTCTGCCTCAAGATCTGCCTTTGGTTTTCTTTGGAGCAACTATTTCACCTTAAATTACATGTTTTCTTGTTGTAGGAAGGTTATCATGAAATTTCCCTTGAGAGGTTGTCCTTGAGCTCTGTTGTCTCTACATATTTTCCTCTGATTATCTCCTCAGCTGACTTGTTTTCCACCTGCTCTACTATGTCAACCTCCATAGGTGCTTGCTCCTCATGTTCCTGTAAGGGTGATTCACTCTCATGCATAGGTGGCTGCTCCATGATTTCTATTTGCTCAACTGTAGTTTCAAGTGGAACTGTTAGCACTCCACCGGATCTCTAAGGCTGAGAAGAGACCAGCAAAGGTAAAAAAAAACCAATATTTCACCAAGTAGCTCACCCTACTAGGCAGGAGAGGGCTCTCTCTAATGGATCTCAGCTAAGATGACTGGATCAATGAGATATTAGGCTAGGTATAGTAGCACAAGGGTATGATTGATTGAATTTTAAGGTGCTGGATGGTGAATAGGTCAAGGAAGAAATTAGGTCAAGGAAAACAAGGATCATAATTGCAGGGATATGATGGAGAAAGGTAGGTAAACAAATCAACACAAGAGGGTATCTGATGAGATGGTTTAGACTGATATGGTTTTGATAAAAGAGCATAAGAGCTATGAATTATTTTCTACTAAGAAGAAAATGAGACAAAATGTAAGTATCCCTCCAAAATAGAGCATAAAATTAGTGAATTATGTCTTTCTGACATAAGAAACATTTACATTTAGAAATGGAATGAATATGAACTACAATACATTCACACATTTTCATAACAAGAGTAGAAACAATGCTAAATCATTTACCACATGAATTCCATCAATATAGCTGCAACTTAGTCTGTTATTATTAGCGAAAATTTTGATTACAAAAAGTGTTCCAAGATCAATCCAACAACATCCAACCCTTGCTATGAGAAAATAAGTGAATAATATAGACCAAAACTGATTCTCCCTTGCTTAGGGGTCGAATCCCTGACTTGTGGAGCTGATCCACAAAGTTCTCAACTGGAAACTCAAAGACTAGGGAAGTCAACAAACTCATCCCTAACTTTGGTGAAACTGATTCATTTATCAGTGGCTACCGAGTATTTACAGTGGCTACCGAGTTTTTACAGAATTTGCAGGAAGGATACTCCATGGTTAGAGGAAGACAGATAGCCGTAACAGATGAAATAATTGCAAAGGTGTCTAGTCTACCAGCGCAAGGAACCATATGGACTCAGAAAAAGGTTAGGCTTCAAGATGCCATGAATATTTTCCAGGATGACGGACAAACATTGGTTGTCAAAGGCAAAGGAGTTCAGTCGGCATCATTGGGAGAACCATGGATGGAATTGGCCAAGATAGTGCAGGCCTATATAACATGTGACAAAAGGAAAGACATGGTAATACCTCACCACCTTAAGTTATTGGCAGTATTAAAGCAGAAATGCACAGTAAATTTTCCTGTGTTTTTAAATTCCTTACTGCATGATATTGCCTGTAGTATAAGAAAAGCTTAGCACGCAGACATGGTGGTAAGCCACCATTGCCTAATCAGATTAATAGTGAGTCGTAGTCTCGCCCAACAACAAACCAGTTGGGAAGAATTGATATTTTCGATTGATGGAGGATTAGCCTTACCTGCCCCAAAACAGAAGAGAATGGCTAGCTTAGCAGCTGAGCCATCAATTCGTAGAGAGTCCCTTCGTTCAAAAAGAAGTAGGGGAATGATAGAAGGCCTTATGGGTAGCAGTAGCCAGCCCTTGGAATTACCCAGCTCGAAGGATGAATAGCCTCCATAATTGGAAGGAGGAAGTCCTCGTACTGATGAATAAGAGGAAATTGAGGGATAAATTCGCTACTCAGATGAAGAAGGAATGAGCCACCACACCAGTGCAGAAGAAGGAAATAATGAAGAAGAGGAAATTGAGGGAGAAATCCGTTACTCGAATGAGGAAGAAGGTAGCTACCATACCTGTGAGGAGGACAAAGATAAACACAGCAGTGAATAAGAAAGAACATAGCCTCCCAAAAACACTACCGCAAGTTCACCTCAAAGTCCTTTGCAAGAAGACCAATTGGCCCAAATTCTGGCCAATATGAGTGACTATGTGCAGCCTCATAGCCCTCTGGACCTTAATATTGATATTAACCAATTGCAAGAGCACTCTGCTGTCAACAAAGAAATGGCTGAAGAAATGTTGGATGAAACAACAAACCCTAACGAAGTGATGGAATCAACAAGGGTTGCTTCCCCTAAGAAGCATGAACAAGAAAAGAAGAACATTGAAGTAGTATCCCAACCTGAAAATTCTTAGGGAATTGCAGAAGGTATAACACCCAAAGAATTTAGCCAAGGGCATATGAAAATTAAGGAAAAAGCCCAAGAAGAAAACAGAGAAGCGAGCCTAACTGAAGGCACGACTGATGAGGACCAAAACCCTGTTGAGCAAGTAGGTCCAGAAAAAGGAACAGCCATTCCATTAAGAAAAAGGAAGAAATTAACTGAGATTGAAAAGCTTCGACGGGAACGAATGAAGCTTCAGAGACTTGTGGAACAAATCAGGTAAACAATTAGGGTTCTTAGAATGAAACAAATGCCCAAGCGAACCCCAAAGAGAAGAAGCATAGCCACCAAGCAAGCTTCGAAAAAGAGGAAAGTGGCCACTAAAATAAACCCCCAAGTTGCAGAAGCTATGGCTGAACCTAATCATGCAGATACGGAACAACAAGCAGTTGTTCCAGAAGAAGCTATTCTAGAGGAACCCACTTCAAGTGAAAATATGCAAGCTAGTAGTCAGAATACTTAGTGACCCTACATTAGCCAGAATCCAAGAGGAGTTGGCACAGGCTCGATTGGAAAGGGAAAAATTGGAAGAAGGCACTGTCCCTAGGAGAAGATATCAGGAGTTGCAGCAGCAGATGAAGGCCATCTGTGAAGCAGAGGCTGAAGCCCACGAGAACTGTCGAAAGGCAGAGGAGAAGGCTAAAAAGGTAATGAATCAATTACAATTAGCCCAGAATCGAATGGACACTCTCTGCTCATTGTACACCGATGTCTTAGCTTGTAGATGCCCTGCCAAGAATTATTCTTTATTTTTATTAGAAAGATATTTAAAGCTAAAGATTAAGGTAGTTAGGGCAGGAAAATCTATAGAGCTAAAAACTATAGATGATTTTGTAGCATGCTGCAAACTCTATGGGGTAAAGGTACAGTGCCTCTTGTGTGAGTTTTATTTGCATAATCTCATATTGGAAAATGATAGTGAGACAAATCCTAGCGCTTTTGTGGGTGATATCCAATACCAGGCGTTTATCTCCTTTGCTGTTAATTAGTTAAAATGGCTTAAAGCCTATAATTTTTTTCAAAGGCAGGAAAATGAATTAGATTTGTGGGTTAGGAGTGAACCTAAGGACCCATTACAACTATGGGCTAGGCAGAAGAATTTGATGACAAAGGAAGGTGTTATCCAAGCATTGGGGCCTGTCCATAAATCAATTATCTTGAATGGGATAGATTATTTCCTATCTATTAGAAACCAGGCTTAAATAGTAGCTAAGGTCCGATGGGGAATTTCCAATCGGAATTTTCAAAATAGAGAACCATTTAACTATAAAAACTTTGGATCAACTGCAGACCGCTTGGTTTCTTATAGCAACCTCATTTTGAGGGAAGGACCATTTTGGCTAGGGTGTAGATTTCGAAGCCCCATTGCATGGTATCCTACTACAGATTACAAATCCATTTATGAACTACCCGAAGGATAGACAGAACATGTCTTCGAAGCATTAGTTGCAATGCATGGTTTTAGGCGTTTTAATGAAAAAACTTATCCAATTTATTCTTTAACTGCTCTGCATGTGAACTATAGTTTTCATGAGGACATGAAAAAGGGTAAGCAGGGGGGTATGTTAAGCAATAGAAAAGGTATGAATTCACTATGTGTTTTCTCATTCTTTTACTTTAAACATAATTCTTTTTACCTAAAAAGATGATTTATTATAAGAATTATGGTAGAATTGTAAAGATTTATGTTTATTGTAAAAAGATGACTAAATATTGCTTTTTGTTGCTAAAAACAGGAATTAGACGAGGTGAACAGCTATACCAGAGGCGAGGCTGAGATAAATGCAACTGCTGTTCCTCCAGCGTTAGACCAAATCCTGCCATGGACAAGGAAATTCAAACACATTGCTAAGAAAAGGCAGGGGACAGCTCGACTTTGGTCAAAGTAAATCATGTGATAACTAAAAGAAGGGAAGTGAATCCCTCAAGATCCTTCGATCCTGAGGGATCGCTGTTCAATCCTCATCTTATTCCTTGTCTTGTCCGTCAGAGTCTGTTATATAAGGCAATGCCTTTAATGATTAGGGGAGATCCTCGGATTAAAAACATCTATTTTGCAATATTACGTTTTATTGACTCTCGGCTTTAGAGAGCGATCTTTGTAATACTCTATGCTCAACTAATATAAAGGCACGTTCCATTTCATCTTTCAAGTTCTGAAGTAACCCAGCAGTGTTTCACTGGTGCTAAGGGCCCGGCCCTGGTGGAATTACTCTGTTGTTTGTATTTCTATCCTTTTCTTACTGTCGTGTGATAATTGTGTTTAGATTCATTACAATTACAGAGTTGATTGATTGCTGTTGGATTGAATTCGGATTTGTTGTGAGCGTTAATGAATTGCATTGCTATTATATCTTAGCAAGAATCGTATTTACTGTCTTATTCCCCTTGCTATATTTTAAAAATCTTTGTTGTTCTATATTTAATTCTGGTTGCTGTTCCATTGGTTTATGGTTCATTCCGATTGACTGTTTCATAGTGTTGGTTGTCGACAGGGTTAAAGTATTAAGAAGATTTATTGCTTGATTGTGTTAAGTTTATATTTTCTGTTTAATTAATGTTTGTTGTTCCATTCCTATTTATTGTTCATTTCTGATTCGTAGATCCAGATTAGCAGAGAGAGTGTTTATAGTTACTGTGTACACATAGGAATTACGAGTTGTTGTTCCTTTCCAACTCTTGTTATTAGAAGAATTTCTTTTCAGTTATTTTCATCAACAAGTAGTTCAAGTTTGATTTCATTTTGATTTCTTAAAGAACAGGACCATCAACTGTAGAGGACATTGGTTACTGCTTCCAAGTTCCCAGATTGATTGCCTTGTCTCACTCTGATTTTAGTTGCATCGATTTCTAAGGGAATGAGTTATGTTTACTGTATCCCTGATTGATGTTTTGCAGAATGAGTAGTTAAGATTTCAGAGTATTTTCATTCATGTTCCTGTAATTAGATTTCTTTACAAGTATCTGTTTACTCTTGTATCTAGCATACTGTACTACATCTTTCATAGCATTACTCTTAGTTAATTGTAGTCTCATACAGAGTACACTCTTGAAATAAAAAGTCGCTCCCGGATTGATAATTAATGTAGGATAATTAGGTGTTTAAAAGATACCTTTTATGCCTCAACATTTTGGCATCGTTTTCGGGGAGAGTGTATGCCATTTCAAAGGAGTGATGCACAATTGATTTTCTTCTGCTTGCGAAGAATTGGGTATTAAATACGGAAGGTAAGAACCTGCGCACCGGGCAAGGAACACACTTGCTCACAGCCCGCTTCACAACAGAATTAGGTAATCTTCTTTCTTTAGGTAGGAATGAAGGCTTGTTTTCTTGAATGAATAAGCTAGCTAAGCAAAACAAAATTCCTCCTAAACCTGAAAAACCTAGGGGACCGGTGACCCTTGGGCGAACAACTTTTATTGACGAAATCCTTAAAAATACTGAATCTCAGCCATCAGTAAGACCTAGGAAAGTTATCTCTAGACAGCCTACTAGTTCCCTTCAGGCCACGGAGTCACCATCCAAAGCCTTTGCTGAGATACATAGTCAAACAGTGGGAATTGAGCAAGATTCCCAAGAAATTGAGAATTCCTGCCTAATTTCCCCTCAAGAAGGGAACTCTAGTAATCTTCGTGAAGGAGAAGGGGAAACAGGAGAAGAAAAAGAACCAAAATATCCTCTTGAAATAGTCCAAACAGTAAGCAGTCCAGATAAGGGAAGTGCTGTTAAACTCGTTCAAAACCAAGGTCCTGAATCACCTCAAACAGTAGGTCAGC